>CANNZV010000751.1:36531-263133 GCA_947561585.1 Caprella mutica
AGAATATTGTTAGTTTTTAGTAAGGCAGCACACTAGATAGAATATTGTTAGTTTTTAGTAAGAAGGCAGCTCACTAGATAGAATATTGTTAGTTTTAGTAAGGCAGCACACTAGATAGAATATTGTTAGTTTTTAGTAAGAAGGCAGCACACAAGATAGAATATTGTTAGTCTTTAGTAGCAAGGCAGCACACTAGATAGAATATTGTTAGTTTTTAGTAGCAAGGCAGAACACAAGATAGAATATTGTAAGTTTTTAGTAGCAAGGCAGAACACAAGATAGAATATTGTTAGTTTTTAGTAGCAAGGCAGAACACAAGATAGAATATTGTTAGTTTTTAGTAAGGCAGCACACTAGATAGAATATAGTTAGTTTTTAGTAACAAGGCAGCACACTAGATAGAATATTGTTAGTTTTTAGTAACAAGGCAGCACACTAGATAGAATATAGTTAGTTTTTAGTAACAAGGCAGCACACTAGATAGAATATAGTTAGTTTTTAGTAACAAGGCAGCACACTAGATAGAATATTGTTAGTTTTTAGTAACAAGGCAGCACACTAGATAGAATATAGTTAGTTTTTTTAGTAACAAGGCAGCACACTAGATAGAATATAGTTAGTTTTTAGTAACAAGGCAGCACACTAGATAGAATATAGTTAGTTTTTAGTAACAAGGCAGCACACTAGATAGAATATCGTTAGATTTACTAATAAAATGGTTAGTCAGGTTTTTTTTAGTGTATTTAGCAAGGCAGGCATTGTTAGTCACATCACAACGTACTTCCTGTTATTGTTCATTGAAGTAGAGGGTGGATACCTGCCATGGAAAGAATACTCAATGTTAGACAGTTCAGAAGACCCATTAATTAACCAGAGACTAGATTAGTAATTACAAAGAGTATGAAGAGGTTAATTTGGTAAGATATTTTATGTAGCGTTATTATACCTGAACATGAATATACAATATACATTCACTGCCATTCTAGTAATTTGTAATATAAATTTGATGGATATTGCTTAATGAATCAAATTTCAATAGCAATATAGGATTTTAGTGCAATAATCTACTTTCTACAATTTTTGTTTCGCATGAAACACATTAAAGAGAAAAAACATTTGTAAATGACTAACAAAAACTTTTTACAACTTCTGCAATTCAGGACTATTTACAACCAACTAATCCTATTCACAGTTTCTAATTCCAACTGTCGCATCCACTCCCTCACCTAAAGTTCACCACAGACACTGTAGGGTTACGTCCGTCAGTCTTTAGGTTGTTAGCTCTTGCTGTCACTGCCTTGATGTCCTCCAAATACTTCAGCAGCTGAGTCTCAACTTCTGCTGCTGTCTGACCGTCCACCACCAGCACATCTACCAGATCATCCGTCAGCAGCTGGTGAATGGAATAGATTTTTTTTAAATTTCACACAATATTTTTTTAAATTTCACACAATATTTTTTTCTACAAATCTGACAAAAAAATGATCACCTACATTTTTATCTGATTTCAATATTAGCATAGCAAATATTGACAACATTTTCTGCTTGTTTAGAGTGAAAACACAAATTCCTTTATAAATAGTTACTGAATTATGAGTAGTTTCAATAAGATGATACGGGCCGGGCCGTACACACGTAGGTTTTTTTCAGGCTTCCCACCAGACTTTTTGCTAAGCTCCTCCTACTTTTTCCACGAGAAAAAGAAAAAACGATAAAATAATTATTATTTATTTTAGTTGGTATCCATGATACCTGCAGGTATCATGGATACCAACTATAATAAATAATTATATCGTTTTTTCTTACATTCTCGTGGAAAAAGTAGGAGGAGCTTAGCAAAAAGTCTAGTGGTAAGACCTAAAAAAAACGCTACGTGTGTACGGCCCTTTAGACAGTGATTCCTCTGACCTGACAGGAGTAGCCGATGTTGATTGCTGTCTCCTGTTTGTCCCCTGTCAGTACCCATATCTTGATGTCTGCCAGAGACAGGTTGGCAATGGCCTGGGGCACACCGTCCTGTAGTTTGTCCTCGATTGCCGAGGCGCCTGGGGGAAAGAAAATGAAACTTATGCAATGTATGAATATAAGTTAACTACTCAATTACCAAACACTTACAGCAATCGGGAAGTGGGTGGTAACAAAGATCATGAACCTATTTAACCTTTACATTTTTTTATTGACAATAGAAAAATTTCATCGATTAGCTAATATACAATTTAAGACACCAGTTTTTGTATTAACTAAATAACCAATATCTTCTCGTAATTAGTCACTAGCTAGTTACTAATTTAGCATTTAATAGCACCTTGATAAATTATAATTTAAAAAATATATTTTGTAGTTATAAATTTTTTTTTAGGAAAAATATATCAGTTATTTTTTTTGTTTCTTAAGAGTGTAGAGGAATGGTTTCTCTACAACCTTTCTCTCTACACTGTGGCACACTGTAGCTACAAGGTGCGAGTGTTTATGTCTCACCAATGAGAGTGAGGTCCGTCTCCACCTCCTCGTATATCTCGTGCAGTAACTCGTCTCTGTTCTGCAGTGCAATGGCTGCCTCGTGGTGACGACTCTTGAAATCCTGGGGAAAAATTAAAAAGGTAAGTTATCGGACGGCTCCACATTTTCGATCATGTAGATTGTAGAATAAATAATTAAATATGATATTTCACCTCGTTGTTTCAATTATTATTAGCTAGCTATATCGTACTTCTTTAAATGAATACCAATTAAAACAACGAGTTTAAAGTTACATTTTATACTATTTTCACATTGATCGGAAATGTGAAACCGTGTGATAACTCGGAATAGCTAGATATTAAATAAATGAAAACAAGGAGGATACACTTCTTCCAATCGGAATTATCTCAATATTATTTCTCAATGATTTATGATTCAAATTGATTATTTTAATTATATACAGTTACAGAATAAGAAAATGAATAACAATAGTGAGCTATGTGAATTATTCTTCTGATGGAATAAATTTCTTCAAAGTTCCAGTTTAACTTTTAATTTTTTAATCTATTTTTTTGAATATTAATAACATTAATTTATTTTCCTTATATTCACTCACTTCGAAATAGGCTTCGTCCAAATCTTTGACAGCCAAACACAGTGTTCTAAGACCCTCACCAGCAAATTTCTGAAATAAACAAAATAAGTTAATGGGGAGAATATTATAATTAATTATATTAAAGAGAAAACCATACATTAATCAAGAGAAAAATAATAGAATTAAATAATAAAAAATGTAATAAAGAAACGAAAAAGAATGACATGTATGAAACTAATATTAAAATATGAAACTGTCATTATTGTTCAAAAAAAAAAATTATATAAATATGAAAAATAAAATTAATTAATGAAAAAAAATATTTATGAAAAGAATAGATAAAAAAAAATTGATTACTAATTCATTCTGTCGTCATCACCAACACACACTATCTCACACATGTTTTTACTATTTCCTTGAGTTGTACTAACATTGAGGTGTTCCTGAGTGTGGTAGCTAATGCCATCCTGTCCTTTCTTGAGTCTCTCGTAGATGATAGAGTCAGCCCCCTTGCAGTAGAGGCGTATCTTGCCGTTGTGGCGGAGTATCACAGACATCCTCTTGCGGACGTTGTTGAAGTCAAGGATACACAGCAGATCGTACACCTCCTCCGTACCGTTAGCCTGATCGAAGGAAAAGAGTTTGGGTCTAATTTTAGTAAGGAATTGAGCTAGGAATTTAAGTAGTTAAGTAATTTACAAAAACAGGGCATTTTCCAATGAAAGGATTATATACTATCAAAGAAAAGTCGCCGCATGAAGTTAATTTAACAATGCACAGTTTTCTAATTTCCTATCATTTTCAAATCTTACCGATTTATCATCGTATACCAGGCCAGGTCGCATTTAAAATAACTACATCATTACGACTAGTAAAGTTTCTTTTCGAAGAGTGAAAATAGTAAAGTGTGGAATATCATCACTGATACACTTCCCTTAGACTGTACATAGATTGTCTTAAATATTGAGTAGCTAATAGATACACTATTGTAACTATTTTAGCACGAGACAAAAGGTTCTACTTTAGATTAAATTTTAATAGATAACTAACTCACTTGCATTGAAATATTTAGTTATAGTATCTTTTAGTAACTAACTCACCGAAATGGTAAGTTTACCTAGTAACTTTTAGTAACTAACTCACCGAAATGGTAAGTTTACCTAGTAACTTTTAGTGACTAACTCACCGAAATGGTTAGTTTTACCTAGTATTTTTTAGAAACTCACCGAAATGGTAAGTTTTACCTAGTATTTTTTAGTAACTCACCGAAATGGTAAGTTTTACCTAGTATCTTTTAGTAACTCACCGAGATGGTAAGTTTTACCTAGTATTTTTTAGTAACTCATCGAAATGGTAAGTTTTACCTAGTATCTTTTAGTAACTCACCGAAATGGTAAGTTTTACCTAGTATTTTTTAGTAACTCACCGAAATGGCAAGTTTTACCTAGTATTTTTTAGTAACTCACCGAAATGGCAAGTTTTACCTAGTATTTTTTAGTAACTCACCGAAATGGCAAGTTTTACCTAGTATTTTTTAGTAACTCACCGAAATGGTAAGTTTTACCTAGTATCTTTTAGTAACTCACCGAGATAGTAAGTTTTACCTAGTATCTTTTAGTAACTCACCGAGATGGTAAGTTTTACCTAGTATCTTTTAGTAACTCACCGAGATGGTAAGTTTTGCCTAGTATTTTTTAGTAACTCACCGAAATGGTAAGTTTTACCTAGTATCTTTTAGTAACTCACCGAGATGGTAAGTTTTACCTAGTATTTTTTAGTAACTCACCGAAATGGTAAGTTTTACCTAGTATCTTTTAGTAACTCACCGAAATGGTAAGTTTTACCTAGTATTTTTTAGTAACTCACCGAAATGGTAAGTTTTACCTAGTATTTTTTAGTAACTCACCGAAATGGTAAGTTTTACCTAGTATTTTTTAGTAACTCACCGAAATGGTAAGTTTTACCTAGTATCTTTTAGTAACTCACCGAGATGGTAAGTTTTACCTAGTATTTTTTAGTAACTCACCGAAATGGTAAGTTTTACCTAGTATTTTTTAGTAACTCACCGAAATGGTAAGTTTTACCTAGTATCTTTTAGTAACTCACCGAGATAGTAAGTTTTACCTAGTATCTTTTAGTAACTCACCGAGATGGTAAGTTTTACCTAGTATCTTTTAGTAACTCACCGAGATGGTAAGTTTTGCCTAGTATTTTTTAGTAACTCACCGAAATGGTAAGTTTTACCTAGTATCTTTTAGTAACTCACCGAGATGGTAAGTTTTACCTAGTATTTTTTAGTAACTCACCGAAATGGTAAGTTTTACCTAGTATCTTTTAGTAACTCACCGAAATGGTAAGTTTTACCTAGTATTTTTTAGTAACTCACCGAAATGGTAAGTTTTACCTAGTATTTTTTAGTAACTCACCGAAATGGTAAGTTTTACCTAGTATTTTTTAGTAACTCACCGAAATGGTAAGTTTTACCTAGTATCTTTTAGTAACTCACCGAGATGGTAAGTTTTACCTAGTATTTTTTAGTAACTCACCGAAATGGTAAGTTTTACCTAGTATTTTTTAGTAACTCACCGAAATGGTAAGTTTTACCTAGTATTTTTTAGTAACTCACCGAAATGGTAAGTTTTACCTAGTATTTTTTAGTAACTCACCGAGATGGTAAGTTTTACCTAGTATTTTTAAGTAACTCACCGAAATGGTAAGTTTTACCTAGTATCTTTTAGTAACTCACCGAGATGGTAAGTTTTACCAAGTATCTTTTAGTAACTCACCGAAATGGTAAGTTTTACCTAGTATTTTTTAGTAACTCACCGAAATGGTAAGTTTTACCTAGTATTTTTTAGTAACTCACCGAAATGGTAAGTTTTACCTAGTATTTTTTAGTAACTCACCGAGATGGTAAGTTTTACCTAGTATTTTTAAGTAACTCACCGAAATGGTAAGTTTTACCTAGTATTTTTTAGTAACTCACAGAGATGGTAAGTTTTACCTAGTATCTTTTAGTAACTCACCGAAATGGTAAGTTTTACCTAGTATCTTTTAGTAACTCACAGAGATGGTAAGTTTTACCTAGTATCTTTTAGTAACTCACAGAGATGGTAAGTTTTACCTAGTATCTTTTAGTAACTCACAGAGATGGTAAGCTTTACCTAGTATCTTTTAGTAACTCACCGAAATGGTAAGTTTTACCTAGTATCTTTTAGTAACTCACAGAGATGGTAAGCTTTACCTAGTATCTTTTAGTAACTCACAGAGATGGTAAGTTTTACCTAGTATTTTTTAGTAACTCACCGAAATGGTAAGTTTTACCTAGTATCTTTTAGTAACTCACCGAGATGGTAAGTTTTACCTAGTATTTTTTAGTAACTCACCGAAATGGTAAGTTTTACCTAGTATTTTTTAGTAACTCACAGAGATGGTAAGTTTTACCTAGTATCTTTTAGTAACTCACCGAAATGGTAAGTTTTACCTAGTATCTTTTAGTAACTCACAGAGATGGTAAGTTTTACCTAGTATCTTTTAGTAACTCACAGAGATGGTAAGTTTTACCTAGTATCTTTTAGTAACTCACAGAGATGGTAAGCTTTACCTAGTATCTTTTAGTAACTCACCGAAATGGTAAGTTTTACCTAGTATCTTTTAGTAACTCACAGAGATGGTAAGCTTTACCTAGTATCTTTTAGTAACTCACAGAGATGGTAAGTTTTACCTAGTATCTTTTAGTAACTCACAGAGATGGTAAGTTTTACCTAGTATCTTTTAGTAACTCACCGAAATGGTAATACTGTTGGGAGTTCGAGACAGAAAGACGTAACCAAAGTTCCTAGCAGCTGACACTAGTGCTCCCTCATCTGGTGATTGGGCCTGGTACTCCAGTTTGCCTGGGAAAATAAAGAGAGTGAATAGGGCAAGGGATCTATCTACATTTGGAGAAATTCCTTAAATCAAATAAGGCATAAAGGATATATAGCTACAGGGTAAGTTACAAATTATCGGTCGGTTTCACATCTTCGGTCAAATAAGAAAAAAAACATATAATTATTATTATTTAATTATTTAGTTTTTTCTTATATGACCGAAGATGTGAAACTGACCGATTACAAATTCCACATCTATGTACCCGTAACGTCATTTCAACTCACCATTCTTAATCTCAGGCATGACGGTATGACAGAGAGCCAACAGACGGAAGAATTCCTGACAACTCCTGTCTTTACTTTTGAGGGCCTCTGTCAGGTTAGCGTCATAGAATTTGAATGTCTTCTCATAGTAAGGGTTGCTGGAAAGGTCTACGCCAGTCATGCCCTGAAAATATAAGTGGGGAGACGACGAATTAGAAAACAAGTAAAATGTTATTCTGGAAGATGCTTAAAAATTGACACCTAAAAAAATGTCATTAGCTATATTTCAAAAAGAGAATCGTGCACTTAAAAAAAAAAATAATAATAATAAAAAAAATACAGTAATTCTATAGAAAGCAGAAGAATTTGTACCTTTTTCAATGATTTTGATTTACTTATTATCTTTAATAAATAAAAGAAAGAGTGCGTACCTCCGTTTCCATTGGCAGTCCAGTAGCTGGGTCAGTGAGGTCCCCATAAGACACCCCATTAATGGAGCACTTATTGAACGCCATGATATTCCTAGTGAGGGTACCCGTCTTATCACTGAAAATGTACTCCACTTGCCCCAGCTCCTCATTGAGGGTCGTGGTCCGGGCCTTGGCGAAGACGGTGACCGTTTTTTCCGGGTCCTTTGGGTTCTGGACGTTGTAGCTCATAGAGTCATCCCAGTTGATGAGAAAAGATTGCATGAGACGAATAACTTCAACACTCACGTACAGGGATATGGGGACCACTGTGTTTAAAACGATAGCGTACGAGAAGAACACCAGCAGGGCAATGACTGTAGGGCCTGTGACCAGGTCTTCAGGGATAAGTGAGTCCCATGGGAGGAATACTCTGAAGTCTGCCCCGAACATAGTTTCCCAAACTCCACAAGCTACTGTACAGAACAAACAGACGGACAGGAGGAAAAAGACAATGCCCAGAATGATGAAGTTGAGGAGCCTGTCGATGCTGGTGCGTTTGAACTTGGTCTTGCCACTGTTCATCATGAGTTTGGTGTCTCTACCGGCAAACACCACCACCCCATAGCACCATTTGGTGTTACGGAGAATGCAGCCTCTTAGGAGGAGCTTGTCGTTGTCAAGGGGCAGTCTGGACAAGAAAAGAAAAAGTCATAGCTACTTCACAGCAAACTGTTTTAAACAACACTTAGCTACGTTTATATTAAACTTATAACCATATCTAACAACAAAAAAAGAAATATAAAAGCTTTACAAAAAATATTAAGCACTCTAGAACATATTTCCAAGATGTAGTGTTTATCATTTGATATAAAGCGCTGTCACCATCATGATTTCATGGCAGTTTTCTTGAATGAGGTTTTTCTTGAATTGTTAATACTAAATTTATAGCTATATTCATTATAATTAAGAAGGATAAAAGCTTTTTCTAGGCCCCAGTGCTTATTTCCTAGTTATATTGTCCACCTTTTAAAATAAAGAGTAGTCGTTGTCATTATTACAATTTCAAGTCTTTATTTTTCATAATGTTTTCCTTGAATCAGGTTAGATAATTCTTGTTCAACTTTTATTCTCAATATTTTAATAACTACTCACTTGTTCCCTTTCCAAAAGAGAGTGCCATCGAACTTGTTGAGCTGGTTGTTAGGAGGCTCACAGACAATTTCCCCATCAAACTTCCCTATCATGGTATCGTTATCAGCCAGTTCAGCAGTCTCAGTTAGACACTGCTTGCACTTCAGATTCGTCTCACTGAAGGAAAAAAAGACAAGGTACTTTGGAGAAGCAGTCACATAAGAAAGTGGCCCTAAGGAAAATTATCCACAACATATGATACGATTAGATGTAGATATTTATCTATGACAGTATCATTATTGAGTCTATGATACGTAAATATTTATTTCAAATTTATAATAGGACCTTGGTATAGTGTAAGTTTCCTCAAAACCATAATGAATAAGCTAAGATCTCTTTTTAATGTAAGCAACTATAAAAATGAAGGATACTAACGAAATATTGCAATGGAAATGAAAATATTGATTATAATTGGAGTGCTCTATTAAATTAAAGCATCACAATTTCTTTTTCAAATGAAATGACATTGGAAAATCTGACATTGGTAGTTTCAGAGGTTGACATTTTACACCAGTACAACATTGGTTTAGAACTTTAATACTTAGGTAAGTTCCGAGTTATCGAACGGTTTCACCTATGACAAAAATTGGTATCAATGATTTATATAACAAGTTAAATTATCATTATTAACTAATTCATATTTAATAATTTATTATATGAAGCAAAGTTCACTTTGTAATCAAATTACCCATGGATAAGAGACCGACACAGTCAGTTTGCTTACCCATGGATAAGAGACCGACACAGTCAGTTTGCTTACCCACGGATAAGAGACCTACACAGTCAGTTTGCTTACCCACGGATAAGAGACCTACACAGTCAGTCTGCTTACCCATGGATAAGAGACCTACACAGTCAGTCTGCTTACCCATGGATAAGAGACCTACACAGTCAGTCTGCTTACCCATGGATAAGAGACCGACACAGTCAGTTTGCTTACCCACGGATAAGAGACCTACACAGTCAGTTTGCTTACCCACGGATAAGAGACCTACACAGTCAGTCTGCTTACCCATGGATAAGAGACCTACACAGTCAGTCTGCTTACCCATGGATAAGAGACCTACACTGTCAGTCTGCTTACCCATGGATAAGAGACCTACACAGTCAGTCTGCTTACCCATGGATAAGAGACCTACACAGTCAGTCTGCTTACCCATGGATAAGAGACCTACACAGTCAGTCTGCTTACCCATGGATAAGAGACCTACACAGTCAGTCTGCTTACCCATGGATAAGAGACCTACACAGTCAGTCTGCTTACCCATGGATAAGAGACCTACACAGTCAGTCTGCTTACCCATGGATATAGCAAGGCAGAAGCAAGGAAAAAGTTGAGGATAAAATTACATCACATTCCATGAATCTGCCTATTTAAATAGGCTTATCTAAATTTTGAAAAACTTCAGAGGAAAGATACCAAGGAAAGCTGAAGAAAAAGAGCACCAAACTAAACAAAAACCTAAATACTGCAATAGAACAAAAAGAAGTAGGCCTATACCTAGAGGTAGCCTCGGGACAATGAGGGGGGGGGGGAGGGGGGAATATCCTAGTATCCCTATATCGCATACTTCATATTTTTATTAAGAAATACATATTAAAAGGAAAACCTAAAAAAATGTGGCAGAAGTATCACACACGCTAGTATTTATAATGAAAAAAAAAATTTAATTATTGTTTTAATTTTTTAGATTAAAAACTAGACTTGTTAAATCAGTATATATGAATTGATAATACGTATTTAATATAATTCTTAACCCAGTATATTAATTGAATTCTCATGAAATCACTGGTACTGAATAGGTTGCAGAGATCTACTAATGGTTTACCGACTAATGCTATACCGACTAATGGTATACCAACTAATGGTTTACCAACTAATGGTTTACCAACTAATGGTATACTGACTAATGGTATACCAACTAATGGTATACCAACTAATGGTATACCAACTAATGGTATACCAACTAATGGTATACCAACTAATGGTATACCAACTAATGGTTAACCAACTAATGGTATACTGACTAATGGCATACTGACTAATGGTATACCGACTAATGGTTTACTAACTAATGGTATACTGACTAGCTAATGGTTTACCAACTAATGGTATACTGACTAATGGTTTACCAACTAATGGTATACTGACTAATGGTTTACCAACTAATGGTATACTGACTAATGGTTTACCAACTAATGGTATACTGACTAATGGCATACCAACTAATGGTTTACCAACTAATGGTATACTGACTAATGGAATACTGACTAATGGAATACTGACTAATGGTTTATCAACTAATGGTATACTGATTAATGGTTTACCAACTAATGGTGTACTGACTAATGGTTTACCAACTAATGGTGTACTGACTAATGGTTTACCAACTAATGGTGTACTGACTAATGGTTTACCAACTAATGGTGTACTGACTAATGGTTTACAACTCTAATGACATTTGTTAACCTTCACAAATGGCTTGCGGAAGAAGTAAACAGAGTAAAAGTCTACTGTTCGATAAACCAATAGGTGAGTGATGTCGTAAGAAAAAAAGAAACTTTTAATACAGAATGCATTGTTTCCAATAATTGGAAGTTACAATACTCCTCTCTTCATTTTCGTTAAATTAAGTAAATTTAAGAGTAAATAATTCCTTAGTGAATTATTTAATATAATTTTACCAAGGGTTTCATTTTCTTATTATTTATATTACAATAATGAATTGGAAATATATTATGAGTATAGTAGATTGATATTAATCTTGTATAAGCCTAATTAATAACAACGAAGACACATGTTCAAGTACAATTAAACATGTTTTAAACACGTCTAAATAAGTTTAGATAAAATCCAACCATGTTTAAACACATGGTTAGTAAATATAATAAAACATTTCAAAACTCACTAAAACATGTTAGTTAATATTTCCATCAAAGATATAGAAACTTAGGGTAAGTTCCTAGTTATCGCGGACGGTTCCTCATTTCCGATCGCATAAGAAAAAGTATACAGCTGATAAATATTATTTATTTCAATTGGTATCCATGATACCAGGAAGTGTCATGGGTACCAATTAAAAAAAAAAAAAAAAAAAAAAAATTACTTGATTGAAAATGTTGAGTCCGATAATTCTGAAGTTAGTAACCACTGTGTTTTTTTAAATTAAATTAGTCATTCTAATGCTCACCCATCTAGTTCCGAAGTCTCAATGTAACACAGTCCATTAGGTTCAGAGGAAGATAGTAGCAAAGTATCAGCTGCCACAAACTGGTCATTCTCCATCCTGATAACATCCCCCACCTCCACCTTGCTCCATATCTCCTGCTTCAGAGTACCATTGCGCAACACTTTACTCTTGCGCTTGTTAACCTGGTTGTCGCTGCGGTGACGTTGCTAAAAATTATCAGAATAAAAAATAATTGGCTCTGTATTTTTTTAGATAAATAAATTTGATCATTTTTTGACAGTAAATAAATTTTCTATAAAAATAAAATTAATTTTACACGATTTTTTTTTATTTTACAGAATTTTTTTAATTGTAGCTAAATAAAAAAAATTAAATGTAAACAAAAAATTAAATTGTAAATAAGAAATTCAATTGTAAATAAAAAAAATTCACTTGTACATAATTATTTTTAAATTTTACATTAAAAAAATTAATTCTACAGTAGCTATATTAATAATTATTTTTTTTAAAGAATAAAATTTACCTATGTTTCTAACTAAAATTTTATAGTTCCAATAAATTCATACAACATGAATCTATAGTTAGTGATGAAAAAGTACGTATTTTAGTACGTGACTGGAAAATTCGTCAACGGAAAGTTCGTCCATTAAACGCAAAATATTTTATTTAAATGAAACAAAATGTTATGATAAATGTTTTGGTATAAGGGAATTTAATGCATGTAGGTGGATAGTACATAGTTCATCTACTTTCTTGTATATATTGTAAAGTTTGTTGTACTACAATATTTATGATTGTTTAATGAAACATTAAAATTGATAGATATATAATAATTTTGTTAACTTAATTTAAGATAAAAACGTTTGGTGCCTTAGCGTTCTTAACACCTGAAGATGTTGTTGGCGTTAATGAAAATTTATGCGAGGATGCCAATTGAGTTTTTTAACTACTTTGAAGCTACGTACATTGGAACAAAACAGAGAAGACGAAATCAACGCGAAAACCCGTTATATCCAATCGAATTTTGGAATGGTCAAGAAACAGCATCCTAAAATTTGGTAGAAGAGTTAACCCTAACTAAAAGAATTGAAACAAAGAGAGATAGCGTATAATGCCAATATATCGAGATATCGTCAAACAAATATAAAGCTAGTAGCATTGCAATACACTCCGAATTAAGCAGAATTATTTTTGACAAATATTGTATGGCTGAAAATGTCCAGCTGTTCAATTTAAATATTTGATTAAGTTATTTTCTTCTTTTTCCTTTTAAATTATAGATAACATAATACATTAGCTACATAAAATACATTTTAGAACTGCTGAATATATGTGTTATTTTCATCTAACAATATTTTATGCGACTGCAATTATTTTGTATATGAATATTGTTAACACTCAACAATGTCTTTCTTTCTATTCCAAATTTAAGAAAACGGACGAATTTTCAGTGAACGAATATTCCGTGGACGAATTTTCCATGGACGAATTTTCCATGGACGAATTTTCCATGGACGAATTTTCCGTGGACGAAATTTCCATGGACGAAATTTCCATGGACGAAATTTCCATGGACGAAATTTCCATGGACGAAATTTCCATGGACGAAATTTCCATGGACGAAATTTCCATGGACGAATTTTCCGTGGACGAATTTTCCATGGACGAATTTTCCGTGGACGAATTTTCCATGGACGAATTTTTCATGGACGAATTTTCCATGAACAAATTTTCCTAGCACCATTTTAGTAGACTCACGTAGTCATCGTATGCATCCTTGGTGGCAGTAACGAACAGTACCCCCACTAGCGGCACAGCAGTAGTTACTGGTGTCAAGGAACTGATGATGGGGATCAACTGCAGTACCAGTAGGCACAGGAAGTAGAAATTAGCCAGTCGCTGGAACTGCTCGAACAGGTTGTACGGAATGAAGTTAAGCAGAGTGTACTTCGAGGTGCGGATAAAATTTTTCTGAAAAAAAAAATTAGTTTTAGGGGGAGGGGATTAATTGGCAAAGTTATTTAAAAAAAATTTTTTTAGCTAAGCTAGTTTTTAGCAGAGCTAATTGTTTTTAATAAAATAAATTTATTTTAAACAGAGACAATTTTATTAATAGCATTAATAGAACGCTCAATTGTATAATAATAATCCCATTTCTCTATAGCTATTTAACATATTGAAACACTTCCATTGAAATTATTGAAAATGACTGATTTTAAAATTCCGTAAATTTTATTACGTGAAAATGCGAGCCAGAATGACTTGAAACAAAGGTTGCAATGTGGGTCAAATGGACTCACTCTAAAGGTTCCTATGTGGGTCAAAATGACGCACTGCAAATATCTTACTGTTGGTCAAAATGAGTCACTCTAAAGGTCCCAATGTGGGTCAAATTGACCCAGTGCAAATGTCCCAATGTCATTACCGCCTCTCAATGCCAGTGGCTCAATACCACTCAATTATTGAAAGGCGCTCTTTTTTTTCTAAGAAATACACTACCGGTAGGTAAGAATTACAGGACTCGAGTTACCGATTTAAACTAACTATTACCGAATATCGGATGGCAATTTCAATAGCTTGTTATTAAAATATAATCATGAATATTAAAATGAATTTATTAAAGAGAGGACATACATAAAAAGAAAGAAGATTTTTTTTCATTCGAGTTCTCTCCACAATGAATACATTAATATTTTAATGCGTTTTGTGAAATTATAACCTGGTTAATAATCATCCGGTATTTAATTCGTGGTTGGTAATTGGTACTATACCCTACAAAGAACTCTTTCTACCAAATAAATAATGGTTATCAGCTGCCAGTAGCGAGGATAACTGTTAATGATTACCCAGGGCATTATTATACGCTTGCTGCGATAAATGTTAATGAATAACCTTTAGGTAATGATGCTAGAAGATTAGTGCAAGATATTTTTTATAGCGAGAGTTGATATTTACACGAGAGGGATTTTTCTTTGCTTTTATATCAATATATTCTTTTAAAATGATTGTATGTATGATTAACATTAAAACTACCAAGAAGTCAATTTGACAGCTTTTTACTTTTCAAACATTTGTATCGAATAATTTATTATTGGTAGATACTTGATTTATTTTTAATATAGGGAGACAGTGTCTAAAATAATAAAGTATCTACCAATAATGATTATTGATACAAATGTTTGAAAAGGAAAAAAAACAGTCAAATTGCCTGCTTGGCCGTTAATAATGCAAGCCTTAACATATAAAATGAATCTTATGGACGAATACATCACCAAAAATATAATACCTTGCAATTGAAGATGATTACATTAGTGCTATCCTCTAAATTTCTAAAATACTGAATGTAGCGTTAAAAAAATACCTATTTTATTTTAATGGTAGAAGACATCCTTATCAGTTTATCCAGATTAATAAGCAATAATTTCGTGATCTCTAAATATGTTCCTTAAGCATATATCAACATGTCGAATCGATAACGTATGACATATTCAGTAGTTACGGACGTCAAAAGAAATGCATAAATAAAACACTGAATTATTAAAAAGGTGATGAAGGTAATTTGAATGAAAAATAAATGACTGTACTGGGTACTATTCTTTATTACCTACTTTAAGTTTGTTATGTTCGATATAATGTAGTTATTTAACACGTTGAATACTAACGGTTCTTAGAAGGTGATAGCTATTTCTACTAGCGACTCTGACGTCAAAATAAAACCATGGTACTCATTTGAAATAAAAAATGAATTACATAAAGTTATACGAGTGGCGCAAAAAAAAAAGGAAAGCCATTTTCAAATTCGTTTATTTTACAAACCATCAGAGCTAGAAATTTTCTAAAAACAAAGTTTTATTCGTATGTTTTTTTTGCATCTTTCTTGATAATCTGTTAAATTTACGACCGAAATCAAACATCCTGCAGCGAATTGAAAAAATGTAAATAAAAACAGCTTGCGTGAGGACGAAAAACACAAAAAGACTTCATAATAGGTATAATTTATTTCCATATGGTAGGAATAAAAAGTATAAATGCTACTTTTCATTCATTTAACGTTCTGTTTATTGACTCTTACATTCATGGAAATACTTCTTCATCACCAATCACGATGTCTTCTCCAAAACGAGCATATCTTAGCAGAAACCATCTTGAAAATTTTAGACTGTGCGGTAAATCAGTTCTAAGAGTTCGAGCCTTGCTTACTTCTTGAAAGGATGATATTTCAAATCGTGTTTAACAATTCGGTGAAATGTGTCTTTAGTGATGTCTAATCCATTCCTTCTGATTGATATGTTTGGATGCTCAATAAATAAATCATGAATAAGATAAATGTTTTCATGTGTTTGTTCTTTTTTCCTGCGATCTAATCGCTTTTTGTTCAAAATAAAGTGGTTTCTTCAGTTTTGAACTTATCAATATGAGTCGATATGGTTTTATAGTTGGTGAAAATCTTTCCTGAAAGCTATATTCAAAATGAGGTTGAAATTGTTTAAATCTTTCAGTGTTTAAATAACTTGTCACATCAAAAACTCTGTTCTTTTGAAAGCTGCATTTTGAGGGTTTCGATTAGGAGATACAAATTAATGGCAAACTGATTTCATTGAAGATATCAATTTTATATGAAACATCAATTCTCAAATGATAATTAAGGTTTTTATTGTCTTTTATTTGTTACAGAAAACAATATAATTTAATGTTTTTACATCCATGTACGAGAGATGTTTTTACATCTCAGGTTGTAATATTTTTTCGAATATTTCGTCCTCGCGCAAGCCCCTTTGATTTACTTTTTTTTTAATTCGCTGCAGTATGTTTAATTTTTGTCTTAACTTTAACAGATTCTCAAGATAGAAACAGAAAAAGTGTAGGAATAAAATGATGTTTATAGAAAATTTCTAGCTTTGATAGTTTGTAAAATAAACTAATTTGAAAATGGGTTTCCTTTTTTTTGTGCCACCCTGTATAAGATTATACTTTAATCTTGATCGTCAATTCATATTCTTTGTAAAAAAAAATAAGTTTTAGCTTTTAGCTTTTACTCTGTTTATCTATCTAAAACTTTTGGATGTCATAAAAAGTAAGGGCAGGAATCTAAACCCCTCATATTATTGGAAAAGATAAGCGTTATCTATTAATTTGCCTGCTTTCTTTCTAATCAAAGAAGCGACTTAATTACATACCCATAAAGAAGGTTATGGTGGGGCTTTACAAGATTAAGTAGTCATTTCGTGATCTTTGAAGGCCCACCATAATTTAAAGGTAATACAGGTTCACTAGATTGATATATCTTACATAGCTTGAAAATATTTTTAAAATTTTTGCTATACATAAATTATTTAATTTAAATATTGAATAAGTGATTGTAGCAGGTTTAATAATTAAAATGAGTGAAATAAAGTCAGTTTCATACTCACGGCATATTTGAATTGAGCATTGTAGATAGGGTTGTTCGCTTGAATTTTTCGTTCAGTTTCTGGAAAAGAAGAAAATACACTGTAAATCATAACTTCCAAAAAATAAAAAAAATCTATACACAAATAAATAAAAATGTAATCACAACTTTGAACAGACACTTCGCCACTAGTGATGATTTACTATAATTCACCACTAGTGATGATTTACTATAATTCACCACTAGTGATGATTTACTATAATTCACCACTAGTGATGATTTACTATAATTCACCACTAGTGATGATTTACTATAATTCACCACTAGTGATGATTTACTATAATTCACCACTAGTGATGATTTACTATCATACACCACTAGTGATGATTTACTATAATTCACCACTAGTGATGATTTACTATAATTCACCACTAGTGATGATTTACTATCATACACCACTAGTGATGATTTACTATAATTCACCACTAGTGATGATTTACTATAATACACCACTAGTGATGATTTACTATAATTCACCACTAGTGATGATTTACTATAATTCACCACTAGTGATGATTTACTATAATTCACCACTAGTGATGATTTACTATAATTCACCACTAGTGATGATTTACTATAATACACCACTAGTGATGATTTACTATCATACACCACTAGTGATGATTTACTATAATTCACCACTAGTGATGATTTACTATAATTCACCACTAGTGATGATTTACTATAATTCACCACTAGTGATGATTTACTATAATTCACCACTAGTGATGATTTACTATAATTCACCACTAGTGATGATTTACTATAATTCACCACTAGTGATGATTTACTATAATTCACCACTAGTGATGATTTACTATAATTCACCACTAGTGATGATTTACTATAATTCACCACTAGTGATGATTTACTATAATTCACCACTAGTGATGATTTACTATAATACACCACTAGTGATGATTTACTATAATACACCACTAGTGATGATTTACTATAATTCACCACTAGTGATGATTTACTATAATTCACCACTAGTGATGATTTACTATAATACACCACTAGTGATGATTTACTATCATACACCACTGGTGGTGATTTACTCCTTGCTAATAATCTAGCACTGCTCAATGTGGTGGCTAGTAATAAAATACCTGACAATGTCTCATTATGATGTCATAATGTTTGTTGTGAATTATAATGAAGTGGTAAGAACGATATACTGTCACGAATGAAGGAGTTAATAGGTGATGAGAACTAAAGTGATAGGTGATGAGAACTAAAGTGATAGGTGATGAGAACTAAAGTGATAGGTGATGAGAACTAAAGTGATAGGTGATGAGAACTAAAGTGATAGGTGATGAGAACTAAAGTGATAGGTGATGAGAACTAAAGTGATAGGTGATGAGAACTAAAGTGATAGGTGATGAGAACTAAAGTGATAGGTGATGAGAACTAAAGTGATAGCTGATGAGAACTAAAGTGATAGGTGATAGTTACAAGTACTCAGGTAGATGATAGGTGATAGTTACAAGTACTCAGGTAGATGATAGGTGATAGTTACAAGTACTCAGGTAGATGATAGGTGATAGTTACAAGTACTCAGGTAGATGATAGGTGATAGTTACCAGTACTCAGGTAGTTGATAGGTGATAGTTACCAGTACTCAGGTAGTTGATAGGTGATAGTTACAAGTACTCAGGTAGATGATAGGTGATAGTTACAAGTACTCAGGTAGTTGATAGGTGATAGTTACAAGTACTCAGGTAGATGATAGGTGATAGTTACAAGTACTCAGGTAGTTGATAGGTGATAGTTACAAGTACTCAGGTAGATGATAGGTGATAGTTACAAGTACTCAGGTAGTTGATAGGTGATAGTTACAAGTACTCAGGTAGATGATAGGTGATAGTTACAAGTACTCAGGTAGTTGATAGGTGATAGTTACAAGTACTCAGGTAGATGATAGGTGATAGTTACAAGTACTCAGGTAGTTGATAGGTGATAGTTACAAGTACTCAGGTAGATGATAGGTGATAGTTACAAGTACTCAGGTAGATGATAGGTGATAGTTACAAGTACTCAGGTAGTTGATAGGTGATAGTTACAAGTACTCAGGTAGATGATAGGTGATAGTTACAAGTACTCAGGTAGTTGATAGGTGATAGTAACAAGTACTCAGGTAGATGATAGGTGATAGTAACAAGTAGTTAGTCTCTTTTCGCAAAGGGTTTAGAAAGAAATACTTAAGACACAAAGAATCATTTTTTTCTTTTACATCAAAAAAATGAATAACAAATTGGACTGTAATTGACTATTCAATCGAAACATTTATAAAACATTTACTCTTTAAAGCACAATTATGAACAAAGATTGATGGTTGTTTCACATGAAGTTGAAATAAAACATTCGAATTTCACTATAAATGGTAATAAATAAGTGAAAACAATTAAATTTCATCATGTCCTGAAAAATAAAAGAATCGATTAGAAAATCTGAATTAAAGATAAAAAATCTCCGTCACTTATTGATTGAGCATAAAAAATGATTAATTTTTTTCACGTTCGATTTTTTTTTCTAAAGCAATTTAATTTGTAATATCATACACAACAAATTAACCGTGTGACAGACGGTCGATTACACATAAAAAATTCCTTGCATATCTTCAAAAACAGGGAATTTAATTAAGAGTTAACATGCATTCGATACAAAGAACATATAAAAAACATTGAAAGTGAACGCTGGCACGCTCCGTTGTAAGTGTGGACCATTAACATCGAAAATGGTGAGTGCCCAGACTATTCACTTTTTGGAACTATCAAACTAGTCTTCATTGCCTGTAAATATTGCGTGTAGCTAACAATCACGGAACCTTAGACAAATAATGGGAAAAGAATGATAGAACTGTGCGCTCAGAGTGGAAGGTATAAACAATTAAACAGTGGGTTTAGAAGTTTTGTTTGGACATTAAAGAGGGTTTAGAAGTTTTGTTTGGACAATAAAGAGGTTTTAGAAGTTTTGTTAAGAGTTTGGACATTACAGCGGGTTTTGAAAAATAGAAATTTAAAAAGGTATAATCACAATTACATACATACAAATGGAGTGAATGGAAAATTTTCAATGATTTCTTTTTAGGTTCTACTGTAACATGGCTAGGATATATTAAAACTATTTAATAATGTAAGCATATGAAGACTGATATTCCAATCGGGAAAATTATATTCAGCACATTGTAAACACCTTAAAATATCTAACATTTAACACATATAAATCAAATTTATTTTCATGGAGTGATAAAAATGATCTAAAGTTACGGTTGGGAAATGGAAGATAAAGCGAGGTCCGTTTTAAATAAAAATAATAAGAGGAACATCACATTCTCATTACCATCAACTATAAATATATTATTTATTTGTTAAAGATTGCTTGGATTACCATTTTGATAGGGAATTGACTAAATTGAAATAGGAACCGACCGATAACTCGTAAGTTACCCTAGATGATAGGTTACACGGTGGTGTAAAAATATTCGTATTTACCGAGTGGTCGATGCACGCCCAATATTTAGTGGTGGCCTGCGTCAGAATAACAGATGTGGTTTTTGCAACACGAATAATGCCCATTGATTCGACATTAGACTGAATAATAAACAATGCTTTTCGTGAAAGGAATATGACAAATGGCGTAATAACCGTAATGGTTGTGATCATTCAAACTAAACCATGTGTCATAACTTTGAAATGCGTTTTCAAATTAAATTATAATTTGATTAAAAAAAGCGTTTTCAAGAGAGATGAAAATAATACAATAGGAAAATTTAAATCATCAATCGTTGGTTGACGAATAATTGATTGTAAAAAATAAATTATAGTCTATTGTTTTTCGCTTGACATTCAGACTGAATTATCGGCGATGACGTCAGAGATTATGATGAGAAATACAATGGGTATTTAGCGTGTAAGGTTTCAATAGATATCTCTTATTAATAATCAACTGGCAAATACAAAGGATTCTGAGAAAGAAGTCGGTGAGGAAAGTGACTTTGTCAACAACCAATATACGGTGACAATGCTTATAGAAGCAGAAAAGCTACTCCACTAAAGGGGACGTTTACCTCAAGAAAATGAATGTACTCACAGATGGAAGACAAAAACAAAGTTATATTGAGAAATGAAGGCAAACTTGAAATTGGTCATTATCAAGACAGCCAACAGTCAGTCTGAAGTTTCACTACACTGAATTTTGACTGAATTGCAATTTTGACTACTTGCAATTGCTATTCTTCAATAAAATTACAGAATAAATTCATATAATAACATTTCTCCTGTTATTTGTTAATGTTGTGGTCATTCTTTTTTTTTTGTAGGATACACAATATTTTCCATTATAGTGTAGGTAACGTTTCAACATAATTGACTGGAAAAATATGGGAAGCGCTTAAAAAATCCTACATAAAGGTCATTGTACCACATCAAGGTCATTGTAATGAATCAAGGTCATTGTAAAGTCATTGTAATGAATCAAGGTCATTGTAATGAATCAAGGTCATTGTAATGAATCAAGGTCATTGTAATGAATCAAGGTCATTGTAATGAATCAAAGTCATTGTAATGAATTAAGATCATTGTAATGAATCAAAATCATTGTAATGAATCAAGGTCATTGTAATGAATCAAAGTCATTGTAATGAATCAAGGTCATTGTACCACAGGCCATTGTCCTTCATAAAACCATTGTAATATTGCACACATTGAGGCCATTGACCCATCCTATAGCAGCTGTGAGTGACAATAGGTTTCTTAATTGCTATCCATATGAAGGGTAGACTGTCAGGAGTGAAATGTGGTGGTGATGAGATGGAAATGAGAGAGATAACGTCACAGTTAACTTACTGAAGAGGTTATGATGAGAAGGTTTGCCAACATTGGAACAATGTTACCACGAGAAACAATTATCTGGGAAATAGATGACAAAATAAAGTCCCCTCTTAATCTCCTACGGCCCACCATAACTTTCTCTAGGAAAATTCTATTCAATGTGAATAGAATGATTGTTTCTGATCTCCTTTACATCTTCTATGGCCCCACCCTAGCTTCCCCTCAAGTTCAAATCACTCGCCACAAACTATCGATAAATATTCAGTGGTTTTTAAGCGAGGATGTAAACAAAGGGAGATTTGCATCTTAATGTCATCCCTTCACGAAATAGCTACAAAGCGCCTCCACCTACACACCAGGAGAATAATGGTGGCAGAGAGTAAACAGAAGTGCCATGGTTGCCTAGCGACCGAAACCTTCACTAACAGACAAATAAACAAAACTTGGATAATGAGATTGAAAACAGTGTCTCAAGACAAAAGAATTGATGTATGGATTAGCAGGTTTATAAATGAATTCAATAAAATACTTACAATTATAGGATGTAGGTACATGAAATCAAATTTGATTTCAAATAATTTTTGTTTAACTAGCAATTTAACTAAGTAATTTCCGTATCCTATATAGACTAGTGTATTGTTTAATACGTTGACTACGTATTGGTACACATTTGCACCACTATGTGCATTACTGATAGACCTAGTGGTACAAATATAAAACACTGTCAATATTTTAAACCCGAATTAAATAGCGACAATACCAACTACAATAATTATACCACTGTTTACACCATACAGACAATATCAATATAGGTACACACAGGGATACTCAGCTACTCTCGCTATCATGGGACAGAAGCAATAACAAAACACTTTACTTTTTCTAGAGAATTCAAATAATTATATTTTCTTCATATAATGATAAATTTCATAGATAAAATACATATAAAATTGAATAAAAACATAAATGTCATATCATTATTATCCCATGCGTATCATGGCTACATTCTTAATGCAGGATAATACCTGTCATGTAAAAGCCGACACCAAATTTATTAGGATAGATGATAATATCGGAAAAAATTAGGTTTCCTCAGTATAGCTAATTTTATTTCCACCAAGAATGTTTTTAATTACATTTTTTCATCCTCAATTAAATATTATTTTTCAAACCATATTTTATTTACCTTCACTGGAGCCATGATCATGAAGTAACAAACCGACAAGCTGTTGATAAATAGAAGGAGCAGCACTGGGTGGAGCCTCGTGACTCTTTGTCTTCTTGACACTACCTTTCTTCTCCAGCTTCACACTCCAGTCATTATTCTTGTTGATTATCTGGTCCGTGTTGTCCCTATCCTTGGAGAAGGTTCTCCGTCGACTGCTGCTGTCGTTAAGGAAATCACCGTCATAAAGTTCATCCTCAGGTCCGAGATCTAGAATCTCTAGATCCTCGTCCGTGTTCGTGTCAGACTGGTTGCCGTTATAGGGCACCATTTTGTTATATTCAACTCATGAGTAACCAAAAGATTTACAAACAGTCAGAGGATTTACAAACTACCATCCAGTCACTTTCAAAGGGAAACATTTTAACAAAAACTAATGAATTGAATCTGAAAGAATGAAGAAAGTTAACATAAAAGTAGTTGCTCTAACGTCTGATTCGGAACCAAATACTATAGCACCTACAAGAAAAGGTAATCAAATACAAGGGTCTTAAAGAAGCAGTCAGAAAGGAAAGTGGCTCCATGAGCAAATTACATATCCTACCATGTAAAATATAGTCACAGAAAATTGAAGCTAGCATTAACATTTTAGCTGATTATATAATGTGATTAAATCACACATTTGGTAATAACTTGAGTAGGTAAATGGATGAAACAGAACAATGCATCTCTTTTCTTTCGATGGTATAATTAAAGGGTAATGAATGTGTTTACTTTTTTGTCATCGAACAGACAAAAGACTACCCTCATATCGATCAATTTACTAAGGCACTACACAAACACTAGGCTAACTAACCTGTCTGCCTAACCTAAACGAACGCTAATGAGCTTCTAGTTACTAGAACTGATTAGTCTAAACAGGCATGGCTATATAAGATAAGTGTACTATTATAGAGTAAAATAGAATCTTAAATTTTAACTAAAGATCACTTCTGTACAAAGGTAAGTTACGAATTATCGGTCAGTACTACATCTTCAGTCATATAATATATTAAATCGTTTTTCCTTATGTGACCGAAGATGTGGAACTGACCGATAATTCGTAACTTTACTCTATATTAGTGTTTAAGATGGGACTAGACGTCGACTCAAGACACGTAATAGAGTGTACTGCTCCTAATAAAAGGTTTAAAATCTTCTAAAGGGACAAATGTGAATGTAGGACAGGTGCGTAAATAGGACAGGTGGGACACTGACGCACACAGTTCTTGGCAGAGGTTCACCACACATCACAACAGTTTTCCTTAGTCTTATCATAATGTTACCGACAGTGAAGAGATACAACCTCAAGGAGTAGACCAGCTACACATTCACGCTTTCTTTGATAGTCTATGGTATTTAGCCCTATTTAATCTGCCTAGGCATAAGTATGGCTTTATCTGTTAGACATACATTATGCCAAAAGGGTTGCACCTGCAATAATCTCAGAGAGCAACTTGGCAGCAGACTGTAAACATGGGACAGAGACTTCAGTGCAAGCGTACCTAAAAAGTACCTTTCTATTTATTTGCATAGTATATGAAATGAAGTACTAGATTGATTAGTGTTACTTTAAGAATTAAAGATAGTGTTGCAATGGTTATTCTAAGTACATTGCAAGTACGATGACTCGGTGAACTTAGGCACAGTTGGCAAAGGCATCTTGTATAATCAGTGTAGATAAATCCCAATTAATGTAACGACAATGTGATGCACTGATATAATGCATCATTGAACACGAGTTATGTAACTAGGAAATGGCGGGACAATTAGTAGTGAATGTTTCGATATATTTAAATATTTTGCATTTCATATTTATTTAACTTTGGTTAATTTTGAGAGCTAGAATTGTCAAATTAAACAAATAATAATTAAGAGAACAAATGCTGACGAGCCATTTCTTATCGGATAAATGTCCTTACTTGTACATTAAATAACAGAAACACGCCATATAACACATATATAATCATGCAATTTTCAAATTAAAATTGGAGAAGGTAGTAAATTAGATGAAAATGATATATCCATATATAGTTCCGAGTGATATTCCATACCAATTCCTTTTATCCAATTCCTAAGCTGCTTCGAATGAGGTAAACACGAATGTGCGTGTCCACTGTGCGATCTAGGGCAAATTCCGAGATATCGGACAGTTACACATATTCGATCATTTAAAAAAAATATATAATTATTATTTAATTGGCATCCATAATATCTGCAGATACCATGGATTTCAACTAAAATAATAGATAAATAATATTTATATTTTATTTCTTACATGATCGTCAATGAGGAACCATCCGATAATTCGTAACTTACCCCCATGCGAGTCCAGTAAACTTTACACTATTTAGGTGGTATTGTAAGTTTTAAATATATTTAAAGGTTACTATTCAATTACCAAACACTCACAGTACCCGAAAAGTGGACGTCAACTTATGAACCAATCTTATAAGTTTCTAATTGAACAACCGTGACCAACTTTATTTTATCAGGCATACCAACTAACTAATATGTTTCTCTTATGTGATCGGAAATGTGGAACTGTCCGATAACTCAGAACTACCCCAGGACCATTGAAGGTTAGAAGGAGACTCCACATAATCTTCTATGGCCCCACCATGAAGTTTTCCCAGGATAACGGAAGAGTTCATAAATGATTGAGGGAATAAAATTTTATTCAAAAACTCAATAATCTGTCTATTCACGATTCAGCTGGTGGTAGCTAAGATGTTAAACAATCTGGTGATTCTACCAGACCATTGTCTGGTGATTCTTTTGCCAATGACAGACCAGGGAACTAGGAGAGAATATGATGAGCCAATTTACACAGATATCATTAGCGTCACGCTACCTCAGAGACAAGCAACCAGAAAAATAGATTAATCAGCTATTAGTTTGAGTTCAACGATTGATGAGTTATACCTTTATAACTAGAATGATTCACTATCCGACTACTGTGGGTGTAATTAGGTGTACGAGTAACTAAGTGGCACTCTTTGGCTATGAATTGGGTATATTAAAAGAAAGCACTCACAGCGAGCCACTTTACCTGATTCACTCTAAGTGTGGAGGAACAATGAACCCTTTTATGTAAGAATTAGAGGATATACCAAAGAAATCATTTGAATATTTGAATGTATCAAAGAGTAGATAGGTAAACGATAAATGAGGATATAATATCCAATGTTGAAATTTACGACACTAATATGATAAATATTGTTAGAAATAAGAATATTTTAGGTATGTTATATCTAGCAAAATTTTCTGAATGTCATAGATTTTCAGCAGGTTTTTTTTAATTATTATGATATAGACTTTAGGATATTCAATATTTTTGTGTGAATAATATACATCATATACGAGTTATATATAGGAACATGATTATGTTCGAAAACGATACATACGATGATTCTTATCGAATTGCGATATATCGCCTAGCGCTTCATTCACGCGCTATGAAGAACTATAAAGCGAGGTACCATTTAACTATTTACAGAGGGATGAATCAATAGTAACAGCCGAGGTAAGTGTGCGTTAATTGTTGCTATCAAGTTCAACCTTATCAAATCGGAGGGTGAATGAATAATACAATAAAATAGATAGAATGCGAAATTTAGTACGAGGTGAATGTTCACTAAATATATAGTGTGAGCATAAAATAATATAACAAAAAAGATTTACCTATAATTTTAGAATCATTATTAACCTAGTGCTAACCTGTGTGCCTATAATGTTTAAATTGCTTTGTAACCATAAACCTATTAATGTCAAAAGTAGTTATTCCTGGTATTTTAGAATTTATATCTGATAAGGTTAACAACGGAGGTATCGTCAAACAACTCAACGTGTGTCGCAAAACTGTTTACAACAACTGCAAACAACATGAGTAGCCAGGCACAACCTCCAGTAAACAAATTCCAGGAATAAAATGATCAATTCGCACCCAAAGTGTGATCACTGCTGTAAATAAGCGAATTGACCGAATTACGCATTGAAATGCCAAAATATAGCGAAATTTCGAAACAAATGGGTAGGTATATCCTAATCCTCAATGCGGAGGATTATTAAGAAGGATCCAAAGTTACCTCCAAACAAGAAGCAGTCTAGACAATCACTTTAAGAGATCTTAATAAAACGGATGGACAGGGGCAAGCTGATATTGCAAGAGTTAAAGCGATCTATAGGAAATGTTTTGATTTGATAAGATGTTCAGGGAGTGAACTGTCACCAATAGTCAGAATAATAGGGTTATGACACTAGCTATGAGGACTTGACTGTAAATGTCAACAGCCGCTTGAGACGCCAGTAGTCTGCTTCCGTCATGGAATGAGCTGATGTTGCATCTTTTATAGTCACAGATGAATGAGTTAAAGTCAACAGTCATGTTTATCTGAATATTTTGCAATAAACAGTTCTCTGAATTATTTAGAACCCATTTTCATTCATTCTGACCAGCAGTCCACACGGAAAGTACAACTCTAAGGAGGAGCAAAGACATCTTTCAGGGTATTGGAAAAAAATGAACCTCCCATGAATCTTAAAAAAATCGCAATATGGTCCATCTTGGTTATCTTAGCTTCAACTCAAGTAAACAAAGAAGTAGAGCGGCTGTCAGTAACAACCCATTTTGAGTAAATACTCAAAGAAAAGGGCGGACATTTCTAAATTAAATTTTACTTTGGACCTGAATCAACTTCTAAAATCGTAACGATTCTGTCGAAATATTTGTTTATTCTAGCGAAACTAGCTATGTGTCTAATTGTGTTGGCCCAGTAGCATTCACATTGTCAATATATGTGCAATTAGGTAAAATAAACATTCAATAAAAGAGTCAAGATAGCCAGCTTATACCCAAAAGGAAAATTAAGGTGGGGCTATTGAAGATTATGTTTTTTTTCTTAACCATAACTGTAACTCTCTCGGTGAATTGAAACCTTTCAAGTGGAAGCATTATTTTTATATTAATCAGTAAATCTTAACACTATTACTCGCACTAATTTTATTCATTCAAATATATAAATAAGCTGAAATCTTCTGATACCCAGTATAAATTTATCAGTTCTTTAAATTTTTTAAATAACTAATTTGATGAACCGTATATAATGAATAAATTAGAGTCAATACTTCAATACATATAAGTTATAACAGTAAAAAAGTATTACGTAATGGTAACTAAAACCTAATCGAAAGAAATGATATCAGAAGACATTGGGATGATAATAGACAGAAGTTCTTTCGGATAAATTAGTTACATGCGTGATATCGTGATTGATGCATTAAGTAGGGTAAATTCAGATTCATTGGACGGTTCCACACTATCGATCATATAAGAAAATAATATATATTAATATTTAATTTCTATTAAATTATGCAAATATTATTTTAAGTGGTATCCATGATACCAGTATGACGTAGGTATCATGGCTATGAATTATTATTTTAATGTACATTGTACAATAAACCTATTTTTTAATTGTAAATATGATACCTGCAGGTATCATGGATACCAATTAAAATTAGTATTATTTTACAAAGAAAATTAATTCGTATCCATAATACTTAAGTTCTACAAATATCCTGGATACCACTTAAAATAATAGCTACATAATAATTATTGTATACTTTTTCATGTGATCGAAAATGTGGAAGCTCCAACAACTCGAAACTTACACTAGAGAAATTAGAAAATAATATTAATGTACGTGACAGTGTAGGAGTCATTTATAACTCACATTTATTGAGTCATGAATGTTAAAAAGTAATGGTATGGAAAGTACATTAAAAATATTAAACAGCAAAATATCTGATTTAAAACTGTACCGCTAAAAACTAAACAATTATACTTTATAATAATTAATAAATTGCAATAGTAATGACCGAAAATATAATGAAAAGAATAAAGCTAATCGGACAGTACTTAATACTATAGACGGAAAATTAAATAACAAAGACGGAAAAGAGTCCTACATTAAACACAAATTGAAATATCAGTAAAAAGGACAAAAATTAGATAAACATCGAACAGATTAAGAAAATAGTTCTCAGAATCAATTTAGAGAGCACTAGTGCAGCACAACCTATCGCTACGAGACGCCAAGGCACACTGGCAAATGTTGAGATAGCATACATCTCAACATTGTTATCTCTGAAACTAGATTAACAACGTGATATTTGCAATAGCATTTACATTATATTGTATAAAGTATAATTTTATGTATTTTGAAGATGTATTATAAATATTTAATGTGATTTTTTTCACTGGAATATGTACAAATTCTAAAATTTGGAACACCAATTCAATGGACACATATTATGGCCTTTTCAAACAAAAAATCTCAATACTACAATACCATCTTCAAATACTAGTGCCCAATACTAGAACAGCAATACACAATATTGTAGAATACTAATTCCCAATACCAAAAATAACAATTCGCAATACATTAGGATACCAATACTAGAATACCAATTCCTAATATAGAATACTAATGCCCAATACTGTAGAATACCAAATTGTATATTCGTAAAATATACAATTGAATATTAATTTATTAAATAAGAGTACAATATTAAAATACTATATCGCTAGCGTCAAAAGTACAAAAAAATACAAGGAAGTTAGTTGAAGAATTGTAACTTATCTAAGTAGCAAAATCCACCAAAGAGTGATGGGGCAAATGGAGGCAGAAAAGCTACTTCGTGAATACAGTCAGTTAAGACCTCAGGATAATCTAAATATTGGAGTTGGCGGTTATTTGCATGCCGTACTTGTAACAAGTTCTAATGTACTAGTAGAAAAAAAGGTTTTTTAACCAATGGTCTCAAGCGGTGCAGAATTAATTTTAAAAATCTAACAAGTGTTTGACATATCTTTTCTTCTATACTCGAAATAAAGTAACTAAAAGACTGTAACTCTCACAGATTACTTTATTTATTAGTGAAGATAAACTCATAATAGTTAATAGGCCAAATAATTCATTCAAAAGAGACAGTATCGATATTCATATCTCTGAACTAAACACTTGAAGAAATAAACTGTCACATATATGAATAATGTTCTTGGGGAGAATTAAAAAAAATAGTGTAATAGAAAAATTATCTTACGTTATAACGATGTAAAGAGTATAAGTTCCAAATTGGTATACAAGAAAAAAAATTATTATTATTATTAATTACTATTTTTACTTTTTTCTTTTAATTATTATATAATCCAGTAATTATTCGGTAGCATGCAATGAAATATAAGAATCTTACAATAGGTTCATTACCTTAAAAGAAATATTAGAAAATAAATATTATGACACATTTTACACGGATTCGGTAAGTGTACGTATTATTATTAAATTTCTGTAAAATTTATTCATTCACCCAATAAATTAAATTTTGGATAAATTTATTTTCATATTCCAGCTGTAGTATCATCGCTTATCGTTCTTATATCAATACGTATATAGAGTGTATGTCGCGGCTGGTAAATAACTCCGCGGAAAGTTCCGCCAGAAAAATCTACCATGGAAAATTCCACAGGCGTTAAACTCAACTAGTGGAAAATTCCATCATTTTAAAAATATAATCAGTATATGTAATGGAAGTTACTCACATTATTATATCAAACGATGATGACATAAAATATACATTCTAAGTGATGAATAATAAATGAACAAATCTTTCTTAGAAATAAAAATCAATGAATAGTCTCTATAGAGCTTTAGTGTTTCTGTGACTTGAGACCAAAGTTAGTTAGTGTACTGTGATTTAGCTGCTTTACTTCATGTTTACAATGTTAATGAAAAGCATTACATTTAATTAAGCTTCATATCTGTAATAGCTACAATACAAATGCACTATCAGAGAAAAGTCACTTTATTATTCTAATTTCACATAGCTATCACAATTGTCTAATTTCCTATTGTTTTCAAATTTACTGTTATGTACTCAAGACTAATTTAAGATATCTACTATCATTACAATTAGTAAAGTTTCCTTCTGGAAATGTGGTACCAGAGAACTTTGATATAATAATCACAGATACACTTTTCTACAACTGTCTACGTATGTACATGTAAAACATATATGTATATGAAAAATGCAATACGTCACATTGTTAATTACAAATAAATAAACAAACCGAAACATCGCGACCCACCTCATTGTTTTGCTAGTGCCAAGGACAATAATATTTATATAGTGATTATGTAAACCATTACAGTAAAGATCAAACACAAATATTTACTTGACTATCGAATTGTAAACAATATGTACTTATAAATACTATTCTCTGGTAATTTCATTTTTTTTTAAATCTAAAATCAAAATTCTAAGTAAATAAATGAACGACATTCTTATTTGAATACAAATAAAAGATGCAAGATCTAAATATACTAAACATGAGTTGCCAGACGTTTCGTGGACATACGATTCGTGGAAGAATTTTCATAAAAGGGGATATTACCACATTTTAATATATGTGTATCAACAGGACGTAACGTTTTCGTAAAAAGGACATTACCCGCTCTAATATACGAGAAAAGGGGCCATTAAACAATCATAAAGGGTGCAGTACCACAAACTAGCGGATACAACAAACTACATAACGGCCATTTATGTCGAGTATGTTAGTATCCTTTTTTTCGAAAATTCGTCGACGAAAATTCTCCACAACTAAACATGTCGCTTATGAAAAACTTTATCAACACACAGACACATGTTACATTTACTTTACATGTTCCATACACACCACACAGACACTAACACCTACATGTAATGGTGTGCCACATGGTACACCATTGTAAATATGCAACACTAACATGGCCCCAATGAGCTGCAAGTTCAATAGCTGTCTTCTCTATTGATTGCCTGTTAAATAATTCTACAGTAACACTTGGTGATGATAAATTCAGAGGCAGGGGCCAAGCAGCGGCAATGTCCTCTAGAAATAAGTAGGGATAGAGTGGCTAAAAAACATAGCTTGATAGTGATAAATGGAGTCATTATTCAATAATTAATGATAAGTGGATAGTTATCATTCACCAATTAATGATGAACAGATAATTAACATACATTAATTGATGATAAACGGAAAATTACAACTAATTTATTAATTAATGAAAAGCGGATAATTATCATTCATTAATAAATGATAAACGGATAACTATAAATTAAAAATTTAATCAGTATTCAGTATCCACACTAGATATATAAAATATGACGTCATGTTTTACGGTACGGGAACACTAGAAAATAGTTAATAACCACCCTCTGACACTAAACTTTTTTAAAGAATAAAACAATTAACAAAATCACAACCGCCCTAATCTAACTATTTTTTATATCGGTGAAGAATAAAAAAGTAATTTTAATATTAAAGAATAAAGTAAGTAATTTTAATATTATTTAAATCAGTGAAGAATAAAAGAGTAATTTTAATATTAAAGAATAAAGTAAGTAATTTTAATATTATTTAAATCAGTGAAGAATAAAAAAGAAATTTTAATATTAAAGAATAAAGTAAGTAATTTAAATATTATTTTAATCGGTAAAGAATAAAAAAGTAATTTCATTAAGAGCTAATCAGTAGATAAAAAAGGTACAACAATCATGGCACTGGTACAGAGTACACTTTTTCAATTGATTTAATTGTTCCCCGTGACTAGAGTTGTGCGTATGAGAGAGCCGCGTAAAAAGCGTTCGTAGAATCGCTTGGTTGCGTAGATACGCTAACAGTGGTCTAGGTTACAAGTCTCGGTTATTGACCGTCACTGTAGCATCAAAAGAAAATAGTGACCTTCAGTCTATTGGTCAGACGTACATCAATAGATTAAATAGCCAACACAGATTCAGCAGAGAAAATGGAACAGAGTGTACTATATTTATTGAAGTAATTGTGTTTGGATTTACAGTTATATTTTATTTTCTAAAATAATTTTTTTTCGATGCATATCAATCTCTAAAAAAGTTTAGGATGAAAGATTTTAGTTGTTGATTTTTTAAGAAAATTGATGGTATAAAACCTTATGAAAAGCAACTCATAAAATATCAATGAGCAATGTATAAATTGTTTAAATTTACATTAATGATTATATAATGAAAATACATTAGAGGTTGAAAATAGTTTTTTGATTTAAAAATTAATGAAGAGCGCATACTACGAGAATTTGTAACATTATTTGGCACGTAAAATAGATTGAAGTGATATTTGAATGAATAAATATATGTAATATCAAGACAAAATATATATTTTCAACACAGATCTAGTATAACATTAACAGAAAGAAACACTGCAAAGTTAAAACTGGAAAAGGTGGTTATAATAAATGATGGTGAAACTAATACAACTCTACGGATTTCACTTCTAATATTTTACTAACAAAATTTAAAGAGGAATAAAATATTTAAACTTTTTCATCCACGGACATTCCGTTCATGAAATTCTTTATATTGTTTTATGAAGTTTATACACTCGAAATTCTGCATTATTAGTTAAGTAAAATATATAATAATATTATAGTGATTTAAGTTATATAAATTCATATGAACACACAAAAAATGTCTGTTACTGTTATGGAATTGATGACAACTTTATTGACAATAAAATTGCACAGAAAATACAAGATAAATAAAATAGGCAAATAACAAGCCGTTCCATAAGTTCCAGTGAATCACTGGATCTTTTCGGGGATGCTAATCGGGTTGATTGTATCTCTAAATTAATTAAAATTGTCTAATAATTCGCATTAATATGATGAATTATAACTTATGAGTACTTAAAATATTGAACTAAAATAACGGAGTACTAATAATATTAAATGTGTGACACATTTTTCAAATTTTCACCTTGTAGGTAGTTGAAGTTCTCTACAGGTGAGGTGAGATGTAGGAACTTTGTTTTGAATTCTCCAGTTTCAGATCTAGAAATATTTTTAATGGCTACTTTTATGATTAGTCTAAATGTGAAATTAAAATTTAATAAATAAGTTTTTCATGAACTATTTTTGATTACATATGAACGAGTCTGATTTTCAAAGAGAATTGAGAAGCTCTACGTATAATTACTAAATTTGACTAATTAATTAGCGTAATATTAAATGAGTGATTAACTTAGTTGTATGAAGCAGTACTATGAAAGTTATTATGGCGTAATTTTTGTTCTGTTTCTAGTTGATAACTATCTAAAGTTTGCGTGTTTATGAAAAATAAGTAACCCTTCTCCTTATATGAAGCAATAGATTCTTAAAAATAAAAATAAAATTGCTATAGCCTAATAATTAACAATAAAACCATGAATTTCTAATTACCATCAACAAAGGGTGTTCTCCATTCATATACTGTAAAATATATATAAACAATGTAAAATACATATAAATAATGTCAAATATAAAGTATATACACATTATAATACTAAAAGCAGTTCGTAGACGAATTTTCCGATGACGAAATCAAATAACGGTTTTTATCTCAGTATGCCATGAAGAAAGTTTTCTATAATGATTACCGTCATAGAAAATAAACCTGACTGCAAACAATAGGGGCAACTGTGAAAATAAATAAATATAATGCCTTTTAAACAAGATAAATTGTAAACCTTAATTCTACTATTACCTCATTCGATTGAAATCGATGAGGGTGCCAACGATTAAATAAATAAGTAAAAAAAAATACCGTTACGTAATACCTTTCAGTTTATCACGCAAAAAAAAATATATATATATAAAACATTAGTAAAATAATCATCTAATTTTTACTAAAATATTCGAAATAAGAATCAATCACTAAACAACATTCACTCGAGATGATGAACATAAAACAAAAAAACGTTAAAAATAAAAACTTTATAATATTGCAAGGCAATTTTTTAAACGAAAAAAAATGGCTTTTAAGTTTACTTTCAAAATTCAAATGTGGTACGAATAGATTTTACATTACACTTAGGGTAAGATTCGAGTTATCGAACGGCACCACGTAATTGATCAAGAAAAAAATGAAATATATATAAATATCAAATTTCAATAATAATTAATTGTTATATACTTTTTATTACATGATCGAAAATCTAGAACTATCCGATAACTCGGAACTTATACTTATTATATTTTATCTCATGTACATAGGTACTTATTTATTAGTTATAGAATAATGTTAACCCTACCTCTTCTGGCATCCTCTGCGAAGCGGCCCATGGTTTGCACTCACATTAGTACCCGGGATGGGGTGGGTACCCGAACGGATGGGGTGGGTGTTTGATGAGGAGTGGGACGGGGTGGGTGTTTGATGAGGAGTGGGACGGGGTGGGTGTTTGATGAGGAGTGGGACGGGGTGGGTGTTTGATGAGGAGTAGGAAAGTGGGGATTGATAAGGGAGTGGTAGAGATGAACTTTATTATCGAAAAGAAAATGAGCTAAGTTTTTAAGGTAGAGAGATGCAAGATTGTAACAGTTAAAAACTAATATTATAACATTAATTAATTCGTTCAGTTGATCCAATACACACCATTAATTATGAACAGACAATAGTAAACCAATTGCAAACAACTATCTCTCAAACATAGACACTAATTTTGATTATCCGCCACGGGTAAAATTTGAGCTTTTTGGAAGAAACCTTTATTGGCAAATGGAATTTTCGTTAAGATTGTGCGTGATAAAGTGTGTCATCTATCTACATAAACATGGGAAGAAGGATTAACGGATGGATGTTCTTAATTAGAGAGATAAAGTGTGCTCAGAGTAGGCAGATAAGAAAGATTAGATAAGGATGGTTCTGGTCCGCAAGGTACTGTTGAGAGAATGGTCCTGGTTCAGATTCCATGAGTTTCACTGCAACTGAACTCAAACTGAGAATCTGTTGGGGGAAAAAAAGCGAAAATTAATTAAGCTTGCATAGGGTAACTTCCGAATAAACAGACGGTTCCACATCTTCGACTATATAAGAATGAAGTGCAAAATATAAAGAAACTAATCATTTTAATATATTTTTTTCTAATATGATCGAAGATGTGGAACCATCCGATAATTAGGAACGTAACCTGATTGATTATTATTTGATATCTATATAGACTGTACCGTAACATAGTGTTAAGTAATTTAAATATCAAAAGAAAAAGATAATTTCCTCATCTGTTTCAGAACCAAATAAAGGTCACAACTCTGACGTCGAAATGATATTAAATACTATGGACTTCGATGAAGCTGTCAGAAATAAAAGAGGTTCCACGAAATAAATAATATACCACCGATAATGTGGCAAAATATTATATCGAGTTATAGTCTGTTGTTTAGAAATATTGTTTAGAGATTTCTATTTAAACTCAATTCTTAAATATTAAAAAAAATGCAAATACAATTGGAACTGCATCATAATTATTTAATTATTATACTTAACGGTAATAATCAAACTTCAACGATTATAGAGAAAATTAATCAATATAAATAAGGCTAGGTGTCTTCATACTGAATATCTAAATAATCCTATGGTTTTTCATATTAAAGATCTAAATAAGGCTATGGTTTTTCATATTAAATATCTAAGTAAGGTTATGGTTTTTCATGTTAAATATCTAAATAAGGCTATGGTTTTTCATATTGAATATATAAATAAGGTTATGGTTTTTCATATTAAATATCTAAATAAGGTTATGGTTTTTCATATTAAATATCTAAATAAGGTTATGGTTCTTCATACTAAATATCTAAGTAAGGCTATGGTTATTCATATTAAATATCTAAATAAGGCTATGGTTTTTCATATTAAATATCTAAGTAAGGCTATGGTTATTCATATTAAATATCTAAATAAGGCTATGGTTTTTCATACTAAATATCTAAGTAAGGCTATGGTTTTTCATACTAAATATCTAAGTAAGGCCTTTTTTTTCATATTAAATATCTAAAAGTGAGAATGAGAAGCTTCACTCTGACAATGATATGCAGTAATCGTAATCATGACTCACTTTGAGTCACAGTGATGAGCAGTGAAAGGAGTCACCGTTAATAGTGTGTCGTCAGCAGTCATTGTGAATTGATCTGAAAAAGATAAAAAATGAACGATATTATAATCAAAGATAAGATAAGTTATGAATTATCGGTGAGTTCCACAACTTCGGTCATATAAGAAAAATATGTAATAATTATTATTTTACTTTTATTGGAATCCATGCTGCCATACTTGCAGTTAATAGGTATCATGAATACCAATAAAAATAAAAATGATACTTATTATATCGTTTTTTCTTATTTGGCCGAAGATGTGGAACTGACCGATAATTCGTAACTACCCTAATCTAAGACGATGAATGAAACGACGAATATACAAATGTAAACTATCACTAACAAGAGTTTGAATTTCCCCATGACAATATCCGAAATTAAAATATTTAGCAATACTGTGAACATTTATATTAATTGATTTTAATGGAAGACTGCCCGATAGTAAATTCACCAGCTGTTTTTCTTTTCAACAAGAAAGTTCAATAAAAACAAGACATAGAAATTTGTTAGAAAATATCAAAACTAAGAATTTATTATGATTTCAGACTAATTAGTCAAGGATTTTCAGGTGAAAAGGTCACATAATGTGAGGGTAAAATAAGTAGAGTAGTAACACGTGTAAAAAAGTTTGGGAAGCAATCGATGCGAGTCTCATATGTCAGAAAGAACTGAAAGGTCACCTGGTGGATACACACAGTTAGTCGCCATATAGGGATAACATGCCTATATAAACTGCCGAAGCGGAAAACTGACAGTCACTTACTGAATTTAATGACTTTAGTCACCAATAACATTTTAATTTAAAAGACGTTCGCTCTTAGTTAAAAGGAGTTAAGTTGATGGAACATTCACTTTTACTTAGCATACAAAACAAAAACATAGTTAAATGCAGATAAATTGATTAGAAAAATATATAAATTACATTATTATATAAATATTACAGTAAAAACCAAATATAAGATATAAATTAAAAAATATAACCTTTCTTACAAAATACTAAGAGATGAAATAAAGAAATTATTGTATTAGGGACAGAGTACAATTTCTTTGTTTACAAAACGCATCTCGACATTATCATTTCATAACGGGTTTAGTGTCTAATTAATTCTTTTCTGTTTATAATTTGAGAATTGAAGAAGCCTTCAAGCTTAATATTCGCTTGTAATCATTATAAACAAATTCTATCGATGTTTGTGAAATATTAAGAATATTCAACACAATATCTATGATTATTAAACTGCTATTACCTACCTAGTTCTCTAACAATTTCACTCGATCGAATTGGATTGCATGTAAATAAATAATACTTTTACATATAAATGAAAATTGTTAAAATGAAAGTGTTAATGATATGGATAATAAAATTGTAAATAATAAATATTGAACATACATATAAGTGATTTAACATTAATTTAATTTATAATATATAAGATATAAATTATAAATGTTATAAATATATAAAATCCTGTATAGATATATGTACGTCTCTTAACAAATAAGTTAAAAATGGTCATTATAATTTCTTTGTGTGTACTGAAGTTTGGCTTACTGTGTGTTTATAATAAAGTAGCTTTGTTGAAATAATACTTTCCATGGAATATAAAGTAACCCAATATCTACATACTTTAGTTCAGTGGTTCTTAACCTTTTTGGAGGTACCGAACCCCAGAAGCTCCATACATGCATTCATCGAACCCTTGTAGTTGGAAAATAAAATGTATTTTCCCCTTCAAAATAAAAATATATGTACATAACTAAAGTTAAACTGTATTAGTGCACAAACTGTACCAAGCATCGTTTGCACTGGCACACTAAATCAATATATTATTATTAAATATATTATTATCCCAATTTTTCATAATAAAGATATTTCGGCCAAACGTACGTTCGACCAGATGTCCGTTCAAACTTCAGCCAAATGTCCGTTCGGCCAAGTGTCTGTCATCCGTGTATAACACAAGGATAAAATGAATATAAATTTAAATTGTATTATTTTGCACAATGTTCTTTTATTATCAACTTTGTGATCGATCCGATCAAAGTTCAAGGTCATATTCAACTAAAAAGTATTCAACCAAATTGTATGAAATTTGGTGGGACGATTGGTCATTATTCAGTAATCAGTCTTCTGATTTTGAGAGCGATCAGGTCGAAGGTCAAGGTCATTTATAACCCATGAATTATTGGATGGTCAATGTCAATAATAAACTACGACAAGTGCACTTCATCTAGTTTATTAATATATTTAGTGTCCCCTACTGATATTGATAGGAAATTTACGGTGGCAAGAAATTTCGGGCTCTGAATTATAAATGATCTCTAAACATAAATGACCGCTATGGAGTTTGCTGTATCCGCTAGTTTGCTGTGCTGCACACTTCATGATTGGTTAATGACCTGGCAGGGGGGTGGGGGGGAGTTCAGGGGGTAAAACTTATTCTAATTTAGTAATTAATAAGTTTTATTTATACCTGAGACCGAATATTCCGCTCAAATCTCATGTTAAATAAATGTCAAAATTACTAATGTTATGTATCATTTTAAAACGGTTAATGATGGTATCCGCTTTTAATAAATAAACTACATATTTTAGTACTCATAATTTCAACCTTTTATATGATGATTCTTTAATAACACCATTATAAACTGAGACCAAATTTTCCAAGACTTAATTTTCAAGACCAAAATTTCCTAGACCGAATTTTCAAGACCAAAATTTCCTAGACCGAATTTTCAAGACCAAAATTTCCTAGACCGAATTTTCAAGACCAAAATTTCCTAGAACGGAAATTTATTTATTTTTATTGAAAGCTGTATTTCAAATACAGACAACTTTAATATTATGTAGCAAATTGAATAGCAATACCATGTACACACTCAGGTACACACGGCTTTACAGTGATATGAGTATTCTATTCTTATATTTTTACTTCAATGTGACACGAGCGTTCATGGATACGTAGGAAAGGGGCTTAACAATAATTTCCTCAAACTCAAAAATGCTCATGTGACCGGGGCCTATATAAGCTACACAGATATTAATACTATTGAGAACCCGTTATTTTTACCGGGAAAGTACACTAGTAGTTAATAAATGTCAGGATATGGATATCACTTCAAATTATATCGTATCCTGTATAGATATTGACGGAGTGAGATGAAGAAATTTACGTAACAGCATCCGCAAAAAATTACATTATCATGTTTCCTGTGACAACATTTATTGTGTTACTCTTGTTATACTTTCATTTGCTTGTTATACTATCATTTGCTTGTTATACTTTCATTTGCTTGTTATACTTTCATTTGCTTGTTATACTTTCATTTGCTTGTTATACTTTCATTTGCTTGTTATACTTTCATTTGCTTGTTATACTTTCATTTGCTTGTTATACTTTCATTTGCTTGTTATACTTTCATTTGCTTGTTATACTTTCATTTGCTTGTTATTCGGATAATTTCAACTTATTGATAGTAAATAACAGGGCCCCAAAAATAATGCAATACAAAAAATGCATAATTCAAACAATTTCATTTTCATGAAGGACCTACCAAAACGAGATGCAAATTTCAACTACTAAAAATGAAATCATTTCAATTAATAACAAATAAAGAGAAACAGTCACAAATTAATGGTATTCATCACCATTTAGTACATCAATAAAATTATTTCTTATCATTATGTATATTTTGAAATAATTTGATCACATTTGTAACGAATCTCATCAGATGAAACAATTTAAGTAGAATTTTAAATAGAACCTTAACTATTCCTAACCATACCTGTATATTACAGTTAAATAATTTGACGTAAACTATATCACAATCTATCTATGAACAAAGGAGTTTTAAGTTAACTACTTCCATATTAATAACAGTATGAAATAAGTGAAAGATATGAGATGCTTCGGCTTCATATACACGACACAATACATACTCTCCAAATGAACATAATAACATGTAAACAAAAAACTGAGAAGAATTAGAAACATGCATTAATGACATATAAATCTCAAAAGTCGCTTGGTAGAAAATTGATATTTTATTGCAATTTCAATTCTCAATAAAACACAAGAAAAAGTAATACTAAAAGAGGTTTATAATAAACTGATAAAGAATAAATTAAGACAGAAGAGTCACCCATGAATAGAGCCATATATCACCATTAGGGAAAATGCTCAAGGATGTAGAGAAGCTACTCCGTGAATGCAGTCACTTACCAAAGAATATGACGAAAAGGGACACAAGTACCGGTGACTGCACTCATAGATGGAAGAGGAAAATGAAGAGGTGATAGTAAATAAAACCTACGACTCTACGAGCCTACTCAGAGAAAACTTATGGTGGTACCAAACATAATCTACTGCGTGCACACCATAATTTTCTCTCTGGGAATTGAATACAAAAAAAAAACTTTCTATATAGTTAAAGTCTTCAAAAACTTAATCCTAGCGCTATCCTCTAAAACTGAAAGTAGCGGTAAAAAGGCGATAAAAATGAAAGAAATTCCTTAATCCAAATAACAACAGTCCGTGTCACAAAAGATCTAAAAGCCTTCATATAGCACCTGAGGGTGGTTTCATAATAGTTTTAGATCCTATCAGAAAAGGTATATATAATAAGTTAAAAAATAATGTATACTTTTTCATACAGTATTGTTCGACAGTGTAGATCGTCCGATATTTCAGAATTTACCCCCAGGTTCCTTTCTACAAGGTTATAGTAGCCACTTCCGACTGGTGTACAACGCTAAATGTCAAGGAAATGTCATGAAAAGAAGAGGTTAGTGATCTTGAACAAAGAGCTAGAGAGGTGGGGAAGTATCGGCCTATTCCTAGAAACTGAGTGAGTAATATTTGTTATCAAACTAGTGAACAATTTTCAGAAAAGGAAAATTATTATAAAAGTTTTCTAAGATTTTAATCATAGACCTAGAGCACCTGAGATATGAAGCTGGTTTAATGGTGCGTTCCCGTGATGAAGAACGTCCCTCGATTCTACGAGAACCAACCGTTCCCGTGCCGAAGAATGTTCGTGGAACTCGATGACACGGAATATAGCATGTCGAGATATCCTTCGTGAAGTTACACGTGAAGAAATAAACGAAAAAGATGGCGGGAGAAACACCTGTTCCTTTTGGTAAGTTACTGAAATGATAATTGAGAGAAAGTTTCATGTTTGGAGATGAATTAATTAATCCCACCAAGCAAAATCAGTGTTTTTTAATATTTAATATCACTTATTAATTAGTGATTATGAATATCACTAATTAATTAGTGATATCAATTCCTTAACCACGGAATCGTACACATTGTAGTGGCTAGACGGGGACGCTAACCAGAGGACCGTTCTTCGTACCTTGAAGGAACGTTCTTTGAGTTCTTCTGCACGAAAACGCACCATAAGTAATGAAGGAACCAATAGTTCATAACTCAGGAGCTTTACTGATCTATAGCATGCGTTATTAAATTAGTAAATAATATTCATAAAATTAAGTGTAATAATACTTTGTGTTATAAAATTATAGTAAATAATTTTCACAAATTGAGTGTAATAATAATTTATAATACTGTCTGTGTTATTAAATTGGTGAATTTTTTCATAAAACGATAAGGACAATTGAGACTGAATGAATGAATAATTATCACACTATTTGACAGAGATATCGATGCCCCAATTAAAATATGTTACATTTATTCTATTTACCTTTGGCTAACATTCTAACATAGGAATAAGAACGGACAGTTAGCACTGTATCACATACGTTGAAAGTCATACTTATCAGCTATTATCACTAATGGTTCTTAGAGAAGCTCATGGAATATTCCTGTGGAGTGACTGTTCATTTGATAGTGAAGATATTGTCAGAAAATTAAGTCGTGAGTTGGAATAATAACATAATTGATATAGCTGTTAATTATAAGGTGTAGAACAAAGTATTGAAAAGTCAAGGATACTATTGATATATTATTCAAAGGAACGTCAATATTGAGCTTTGAAAATTAAGAAGATACAACTTTGCAGTTGCAAAATTATCTATTTGTATTAAAGATTAGCCCTCTTGAAATATTAGGAAATTAGCATGTTTAGATTTTCTTTAGCATAGACTTAGAGAGTCATAGACCAAAGATCATCTAATTAAAATAAACTACTTTGAAATGCATACAAAACGATTGGGGATTAAAAATAAAGATCTTCATTTGCATTCTAAGTTTTTGCTAATATTCATTGATGGTTAAGAACATATAAATAATCTAACTGATTTTTTCTAAGAGTAAAATTATTGAAATACTTCACATTAATAAAAAAAACTAGACTGTAAGCATATTTTTATGTTTAATTGAAAAAAAAATCTCTTGATGAATGTGTTAAAAAAAATTAGAATTGCATTATTAGATGATGTAAATATTTTGTTAATGTATTTTCAAAATTAAATATATAATAACTTTCTTTTAATTCTTCTATTGCGGTTTACTACAAATGTAAATATTATGTATTCGGATTCCAAAAAAAAGTAAAAAATAAACAAGTAGCTACATACCATAATTAGCTAATTGAACTACCTACTACCACACCTAGTGACAGTTACAAGTTACCGGACTGATTCACATTACCGATCATAAAAAAGTATATGAACTATTGAACTCTTCATTTCAATTGGTATGCAGGTATCATGGATACCAATTGAAATAAAAGGTAAGCTATAATAATTACATCTTTTTTAGCTTCGCAAAATGTACGGAATGTCATGTTTTTCCCTATATGATCGAAAATATGAAATATCCGATAATTGGGAACTCACCCCACTTATATAGAGTAGCTAGAGGTGACCTCAGAATGACCTCATACCTACTTATGAGGTCACCTGAAGATCGATAACAAGAGCAGCTGATATTCTTTAGCAGGCAGGATATCGCCTGGTGACCTGAGTTAAGTTAGAGATCGACTGTTGAAGTCAAGTTAGAGATCGACTGTTGTAGTCAAGTTAGAGATCGACTGTTGAAGTCAAGTTAGAGATCGACTGTTGTAGTCAAGTTAGAGATCGACTGTTGTAGTCAAGTTAGAGATCGACTGAGTGTTTAAGTTATTATCATGAAATAGGGGAACTTGCATTTTATCGGACAGTTCTACATTTTCGATCATGCAACAAAAGAATACAATATAATACTTTAAACTCTTATTTCAACAATAAATATATTTAAAACTATGTTTTTTTGATAATCTACTATCTTTACCCAGTATATAATTCGTATTTGGTAATAGTTTTAATTAGATTATTGAACAAATATTTTGGTCATAGATAAGTAATTTAAAGCAAAGTTTGATCATTTAAATAAATGAAATATTATATATGTCATAATATCATTATATAAATGATTGGTCATCAGAGGTAGGGTTTTGAATGGTATTCAGAATTAAACTTTCAAGTAGAAAGTAATTAAATATAATCTATGCACAAATACTATATTAATATAACGAACATTAAAAAAGGAGGGAGGTAACATAAAAAGTATTAAATTAGTTAATACAGAAAGATACAAAATTAATTTTAAGTTTGAGTACAAAAATTGAAGATAAAAAAATCTTTATTACAAATCTCAGAACCTTTTCATTACACAGTTAATCACTTGCGCGTTAACAGTTAAAGCACAAGTTAGCAGAAACACTATCTCTTTGTAATCATCTAGAGTATCTCACCAATGTTATCATACGGTAAAAAGACATCTAATTTGAGCTGTAGTGCTTATACAAACATCACGTATAGGGTTACCGCCCATACCATTACAAGGATGAAGGATCACTTAGGGACAGTCACGAGTTGTCGGTCAGTTACACATTTTCGAACATATAAGAAACCTTTTAAGCGATACAGCTAGTAACAATTCAGAAATTAAAAATGAGTTCATACATTAAAGTAGATATAACATAATTAAGTAAGCAAATCATTAGATTTTAACAACATGGGAATTTAAACTAACAGTGAGAATACAGTTATATTATAGATTGAAAATACATGAATTGATTTAACATTCATTTAAATTATTTATTTTATCTAATTGTGAGAAAATTGATTAGATTTGTGATTGCAATATATATTATATTTTATTTTGAGAATAATTAATTAAGCTAATGATTACAAATCACTATAAATTGTAGTTATCATGGATATCCATTAAATAACTAGTTAAAATGTCAAGTTAAATTCTATTTCTGTATGTTCGAAAATGTGGAACTGTCCGATAACTCTGATTTTACTCTAGCAGTTGTTTTACCCAATAACTGTACTAAAATAATAATATTTATATAATACTTAATATTTATATATATACTTAATATTTAATCATGAATTAAAATTAAATGAAGAAAGTCCACGGACATCACTTCGAATAGTTCACTATCCCTAAACATTTAATGTCACTGTGTTCAAACTAAATAAATATTTTTTTATTCACTTCTGAGAAATAATTTTTAGAAATATCAGCTAAAGTATAACTAAGTAAGAGACCAAGAAATGGACAGAACATATTTGTTGACAACGAAATGCAAAGAAACACATAATTACAGTGGAACCTAGAAGATTAAAAATTTGCATATAACTCTGATGGTGTCTTCATCTATATTGATAAATTTGTTTATAAGATGACAAAATGCTGTTAGATAAAGGTTTTTATTATATTATAATTATAATATATTATAGTAGTATAACTAATATATATTTATTATAACAACGTTATATTTTTTTATAATATATCTTAAATAGAGATGTCACAACTCTAAATCATACTATAAGTAACTTACAGGGGTTGGTGGAAACATTTTGGCAACATAATCTTCGAAGGTAAGTAATATAGACAAGCAAAGCTAGACATATTTTAAAGTTTTTGTATATTCAAAATAGATTTTAGATATATTTTAAAATATTGGTCATAAAGTTATAAACTTATATAAATAAGGAACCTTTAAGAAATCAAAATGTTAGTGCTCGTATGAGAGGCGCTACAGTAACAGACATAACTTTCAAACAGGCTCTGACTAAAAAGTATATTGACTTCCTTTGAAAGAGAATGAAAAACGTCCTCACTCAGCAATTCATGCATCTGAACAAAAGTTGAAGTTGTTTGAGAGAGACTATCCTACTCTAAATCGAATTGTTAGAGCAAATCACAAGATTACGGCTACTGAAATCACTGCACAGCTCAATGAACACCTACAGGACACATATTCCACACATTTGTTCGTTGAGAGATGCACGAATCTGGTTTGCACGGGCGAGATGCGAGTATTTTTGGTCAATTACTGTACGTCAACCAATGTATCAGGGTAAATTCCGTATTATCGGACAATTCCACATCTTTGTACACTTAAGAAAGAAATATATAATAATTCTTATTATAATTTGTATCCATGATACCTGTAGGTATCATGGATGCAAATTAAAATTAAATAATAATTATTGTATATTTAATTCTCACGTGTCCGAAAATGTGGAACTGACCGATAATTTGGAACTTACCCTACACCCCAATTTTCCCAAAATTCACCTGTAAGTGACACTAGGAAATATGATCTAGTTCCTACACCGCATGGGCTCCTTCACTAGCTAGAAGATCGATGAGAACCCAAAGGGGGCAGCAAAGGGCGGGCCCATTGTGTCCCTGACTCAGTCTACCCATTGGGGCGCAGACACCAATCGATGTGCTAAATGTCAGGGTTGGGATCAATAAGGAGTTCGTTATGTAACAGGTTTGGTCACGCCCAGAGGGATGAATGTATCAAAAGATAAGAGTTAGGATGTCACAGCTAACGATGTTAATCTGGGCAACTTGCATCAATGTTGTATTGTTGTTACAACATTGTAAACATTACATCAATATAGTTAAAACATTGCAACAATGTTGTATCAACATTGCACAATATGGTTACAATATTGCACAAGATTGTTACAATATTGCATCAACATTATTTACAACATTGCAACACTATTGATAGAATGTTGTATCGATAGTGATGCAACATTCTACCAACATTGCCAATATTGTTACAATATTAGGATGATGTTCCTCCAGATACATTTGCTACATATAGGACTATACCAAATTTTCCAACAACAAATTAAATTGAAGTCAAATGTAGAATAAAAACATTTCATAATTTCCATTGCATATAAAATATTTAAAAAATAGTACATAACAAATTAAAATGAAATTTTGCGAGTCAATGTTTATAAAATAATTACAATACAATGAATATTGGGTAATAATCATAATATTTTTAGATTTATTTGCCTATTAGTGCAATTAAAAGCATAATAAATTAGTGGTTCACCATGCATGAATGCACACAATGAAACAGTGAGAAAATTACAATAGATGCAGTCGTGCGTCACAGAAATTCATCATTGCAAAATATTATAGACTAACTAGTTAACAAATCTTCTCAGGAGAACATTGCTACAATATTGTGACAACATTGCTCCAATATTGTGACAACATTGCTACAATATTGTGACAACATTGCTACAATATTGTTACAACATTGCTACAATATTGTGACAACATTGCTACAATATTGTGACAACATTGCTACAATATTGTGACAACATTGCTACAATATTGTGACAACATTGCTACAATATTGTGACAACATTGCTACAATATTGTGACAACATTGCTCCAATATTGTGACAACATTGCTACAATATTGTGACAACATTGCTACAATATTGTGACAACATTGCTCCAATATTGTGACAACATTGCTCCAATATTGTGACAACATTGCTCCAATATTGTGACAACATTGCTCCAATATTGTGACAACATTGCTCCAATATTGTGACAACATTGCTCCAATATTGTGACAACATTGCTCCAATATTGTGACAACATTGCTCCAATATTGTTACAATAATGCCCCAAGGAACTTTGATACCTAGTTAATTTATAATCCAACATTAATACAATATATTTTACATATTTAGTTAACGTAAAATATTAATTAATATTAATAGAAAAAAGAAAAAAGATGTCAAACATCAATCGATTTTGCGAACAATGATAAAATATTTAAAAATAAACATAAAACGTGACCAAAATGATAACTGGAGTTAAATCTGAGAATACGGGTCACATTCAAATTAATTAGATGTTAATTTAGTACTAACAACAAATACAATGTATCAAGAACCAGTCATTATAAACAGGCAAGTTGATAATAATTAATTAGGCAACAACCTCAGATAATTACCGATAATAATCAACCTATCACCATTTTAATTAGTTAGCACATGTTATACTTAATAGAACCCCCCCCCCCCCCCTCCACCTCTCCCAAACACATGCTACCCCATCTCCCCCACCCCCTCCTCACTAAACACCTGCTATATTATACAGGTGCCATGAACACAGGTGTAAAGTCACTTACTGAACTAGTTACTGGTATGAGAGGCTAATCTGAACCTTATTATCAGAGCATAAGAGTCACTTTAGAATACTTCTATTTATACCAGCTTAAACATCCTACACGGTCAGAGTTCGTTAACTTTTTGCTCTAAATAAATATAATTCATACAACCTATTAATAAATAATTTACTAGGGTAAGTTCTGAGTTATCGGACGGTTCCACATTTTCGATCGTACAAGAAATAGGTATACGATAATGATTATATAAAATCAATTCTAATTAATTCGTATCCTTGAAGTAAAAGTTAAATGAAAAATTTCATATATTCTTTTCTCAAAGATCGAAAACGTGTACTCGCCCAATAACTCGGAATTTAACTTAAATCCGAGAATTCATAAAATTATAAATAGAACAATTTTATTTAGACTGTCTGTAGAATAGAAATGCGTCTATTTTTCAAAACACGAGAATAGACACTCCAAAATAACTTTTTCAATCACTGAGTTCATCTACAATCGAATCGATCACAAGAAAGTATATGTAAGGATTATTATATCCTACATCAACTGTAGGACACAATTAGCACACTTCTACAGCAGCTAATTAAACACTACTGCTTACTATGCTATGTGACCGGAATATAATATTCAACATTTCATGGGGTGGTTAGCAGGATATTTTCTGGATTTGCGACACTCACAGTTATCGGAAAGTGAGTGTAGGACATTGTAAATCAATCAGAAATTTTAACAGATAACCTACGGTGTTAAATGACTGATGTTTATCAGATTACTGTGAGTGTCCAATTACTGTGACGTAATCCTCTAAATTCAACAGAATGTTCATAATTTCAGAAGGTAATTCAAACCCAACACGCTTATTTTTACTTAAAAATAGAAACTTACAACGTTGAGTTAAAATGACTAGTAGAGTCGCATGGATTCATGTGGCTCACACATGTGACTGACAAGTGTTCACATAACTATGACTCATTGGGGAGACTCTATCACCTAATAATTAGGTAGATGGCTAATGACTTGCAAAGGGTGATCAGATTTTGGAGGCTGATAAAAATGTGTGGTTTATTAATGATGGTATTAGAGGGGAAAAAAAGCTTGAAATGACAAAATGGATGTATATACAGATGTTTAAATAAAAGTAGTTACTAGAAACTTATTTTATATTATATTAAGATTGGCACTTATTCTTAAAATGGATTTTCAATAGAAATTTCTACTCCAAATTAAAACAAGATTCCAATATATTTTCAAAATCGATTTCTATTGATTTTTCTAATAGCTATAATAAGATTATTTTTTAATTAGTTGTGCTGGAATTCCAAATTAACAAAACCATATTATCAAATAAAGCCAAAGAATTTCAACGAAATAGGAAAGCAGATCAGGTAAAACGTAGCTGACCCAATTTCAACATATTGTTCGATGTTAACACACATTTTCTCTTTCAATCGATGATAATAAATAAAAAGAAATATTCAGATAATAAGAGTAAGCATTTGTTAATAATCAATATTATTGGAGACAGAAAAGTTAATTCAAATTAAAAGTGATGTTAGAACTAATCATGCAGTCTTGTGTCCACTGTAACAACCCCCCACCCCTCCCCCTTTAGGTTTTCACCATGGTAATAAAATAATACTAGAAAGTAAAGTTACAGAGACATCTAGAACAATATTAATCGATGAGTGAACATGTTAATTCAGTTCTTTGAATTCAATAGACGATAACATGGTTTTAAAAACAGAATCACATTGAAATGTCAGAGAGATGATATTGTAGGGTAAGTTACGAATTATGGGTCAGTACTACATCTTCGGTCATATACGAAAAAAACGATATAAAAATTGTTATTATTACACAGTGCTATCTAATACTTCTGCAAACCCGGGTTTGCAGAAGTATTAGATAGCACTGTGTAATAATAACAATTTTTATATTGTTTTTTTCTTATATGACCGAAGATGTAGTACTGACCCATAATTCGTAACTTATCCCATTCTATTAAGTTTCAATACGTTTCTTTAAAAATAACAGGATACACATTTCGAAAAATTCATTCATCATTAATACGGAAACATTGGCTTCCTGTTATTATCAATAGTCAGGGTAAATAAGAGAAAAACATCGAAACACATGATAATTGAGAATCAAGAGAATAGAAATAAATTAACATATAATGAATAAATAAAGAGAGTACAAATATATTCACTATATCACAATTTTAATACCATTGACAATTTAATGAAGAGATGAAGACTCACCTGTTTTAATTGCAGGACAGGTGTAACGTTAACACAATGTAAATAGTCACACATTCAAGTTCTCTAAGTTATTATTTACACTTGATATGAGAGTTAAGGCAACTTTGAAGACACGTATTTAACAGTTTCTTGGGCACGGTAAATTTATCTGAATATAGGAAATTTGAATGGAATTTTATTCACCTGTAAGGTATAATGTTAAATTAGTAATCATTAAATACGAGTGTATTAATTATAATATAATAAAACATCTATTGAATAATTCATTAGGTAATTGAAATGCTATTAATAAACTACAGAGAGTGAGTTATAAGTTATGGGACAGTTCCTCATTTTCGATCATCTAAACTGTAATATTTAACATTCTTACTCGTTATTTTAACTGGTATTCATGATATATCAATTAAAATAACGAATTAAATTATATTATATCCAATATGATCGAAAATGTGTAACTGTCCGATAACTCCGTACATACCCTATATATGTTATTCCTGCCTAATACATTCGAAGGGATAACTTAATCGGGCACACCCATTAAACTGAAGGTAAATAAAGATGACTAATAAGATTAAGAGGATGTAAATCAAATGCAGAAAAAAGTGAAAACAAACAATGATAAAGCAAATTTCAAAAGATATATGAGGTACCTACACTAATAAAAACATATTAAAATGCAACTGAAATCAGGTAACCTTATCGATAACAGCACCAGCACTTGTTTGCAGTGGGATGACAGAAAGAGTTAACGAAGGTAAATTGAGTGTTAAAGTATCAGTGGGAGCACCACAGAGCCTCTCCCCACCACTGCCACACAACTACTGAGTCTGTGAATCAGAGAGAGTGTTTATACCCTATTCATATCACCAGCCATGGAGGTGTGACAGGATAAAAAATAATGGTGAAAATGATCTTAGAAACCTGTTAATTTGAGGAAAATGAGCTGCATTTAAGAATTAAAATAAGAACAAACCAGTTAAATTGGAGATAAGAATTGCGCATTTTCATTATGTCATATCTATACGGTTTAAAAATATTTGAATCATTGTTTGGATGACCTTTATATATATAATAAAATATATATAATAATTTATTAATTAACATAATTGTTCATACCAGCAACTAAGAAAGCAATTCAACCCAAATATTTCAGGTTCTCAATCAGTAAGTGAATTAAAAGTGTATTATATTAAACATATTTTAAAGGTATTATAATAATAACCTACTGAAATTAACATCTGGGAATTGACACTTATCCTATATTCAGTATCTGAGATTTATTTAATATTTAAACTAGAGATGCATCAGTGCATTATCAATATATAAAATAACTAAAAGTGACTCCATAGATATTAAATCTTGTTTTTAGTGGAAAATAATGTCCTCATAAAAAATTTATTGCGAAAAATGGTGATGGGACACTTTGCACACTTTTATTTATTTTAGGCAAAGAATTGAGTGTCTGTTTACTGATCTTCATCATGCATATAATTGGAAAAGAGACTGAGCAAAATAAATTAATATCCTAACTTTCCATAATTCTGCTAAAATTTGCTTAGCTGCAGAGATTGATAAATAATGTTTTCCATAACTTAAACACCAGTAGATATTCTTGGCAAGTTTTAACATTGAATAGGGTGAAGTATTTACATGCTAATTACAGACAGCATACAGTGTCTATATGATTATGCAGATATAAGATGTAAAGGAAATTTGAAGAATAATAATCTGCAATAAGTCCTCTTAACCCTTTATCCTTCAGCAAACTGGTTTTTAAACAACTTCATTTAAGTGATTAAATTTGAACACAAAAAAAATCTATACTAATAATTTCCTTAGTGTGTTTATTTATTTATTTGGTGTCCGCTTTTACACGACGGGTATTAAAAATGAAGAATGTAACTATGATACGCACGGGAATATATTGACTTGATATTCAAATTCCCCTGTTTTCAATCAATTTCTAAATGTATATACTATATATTTATAAAATAAGTATCAGTTTATACAGATTTTTTAATTTTTATTTTTATTTACTAAAAAATAACTTAACAACGGGTAATAAATAACTATTGAAGACCCGTTATAATTAACGGGCAAATACACTAGTGAAGAGATAATGCTATCAAAGCAAGAAAGTAATGCAATTACCACTATGTACAATAAACTGAAGAAACTGGTGAAGACTTCAAATAGGAACAGGTCTGATGCCTGAATTACAACCCTAAACCTTATACAATATTTTATCTTTTTTTTCAATGCATCAATGTAACCTGAATCAGATTCAAATTTTTGGCTGATTCAATAGTTATATAATTTGATTTGGCAAACCTTCATTAATTATCAATATTTATCAAATTATCAGTTAGATAAGATAAATTTACCATCAAATATCATCTGATGCCTGCTAACTAGCTATAGCCTATAATACCATCATATAATAAAGGTATTAACTAAGAAGTTACCATAATAATAATAATTGATTTATATAATATTATTATAATAGTAACAATAACTAATAATGTAAATATATTTGTTTCAGTCAACAGAAGCACACAGTGAAGACCTCTCTAGCTGATTAAAATGAGATAACTTGGGGAGTTACCCCAGTGTTGACCCCAAACAATGTTTGCTAGAGTTCTGAAATTGTAACACAATAATGGTATCTATTTTTTAACATCTTGTGTAAATTTATAAGGCCAGACTATTGTACTTTCTTCTCAGTTGAGAGAGTGAGACTGTCACAACTTTTTTTAATGTTGAAAAATGTCACTTAGAAGCATCATAATTATATTGTAAATGGTAGATCAAATAGCATATCTTGGAGCAAAGAAAGTCACTTTCTTCAAATTTTTTAGACTTTATGGATACATTAGTTGATGCATCATATAGTCTTACAAAATTAGCTCACAGATATAGATGCTCTATATGAAAAGTAGAATATTTCAACATAAGATTAGCTATAACAAAAAATTAATATGTATGTATGATTTACCTCAAGTATTAACATTATAAATATGTATTTCATAGTTCCCAAAAAAATATAAAACGATTTAATGAGAGTACAGCTATAGCAAATTTAGAATGAAAGAGTTCTATATATACTAGTCTACCATCAAAATAAATTTTCAATAGTAGTCAATTTTTAAACTTAGCTACCTACAATACTATTTTTAAGAAAATCTCTAATTTGAATGGTTTTTGATAGATATAAAACATAAGGCAGAGACTGAGGTAGATGTGATGGCAGAGTCTGTTCTGAAACATATTAATGTGAGGAATTACAGAAAACTAGATACAGTGAAGATGAATCCAATTTCTTAAAATGATGTTATTAACTCATAATTGTTATGATGATTTGGTTGAAAAATATATTTTTTATAATTAAAATGAAAATAATTTCATGCCGTTTCCCAAAGTAAAATCTCATGAACTCTCCATTTGCCTCTCCAAAAGAAACAAAATTTCACTCCAAAATGATCAAATTATCATAAGCTATCTCCAAAATAACATTGTAGCATAGGAGAAAATTAGATATTTCTCACCATTTGCAATTGAAGGGATCAAAATAACTGCCACGAATCGCCATCATCATCTGGGCATGCTATATTACCCGAGTTGTTTCTAAATGTATTTCCTCTCAAATTTGTTATTGTAATAAATAGTCAAAGTCCATCTAGTATGAGGCTGATTTACTTGGAAAACCTCAATTAACATACAAAATCTCCATACCAATGATAAAAACTTATATGATGTGCTAATTTAAAATGAAATAAAAATAATAATATTTGAATGATATAAATTCATTACAGTTATATTAGTCAAAAAACACCAATGAATTCTTGAGAAACAAATAGAGGCATAAAAATATCAATTTATCTGGAATTAATTAGGAAATAGTCTCGAAGATCTTGCGCAGATATATCTTCTTTCATAAAGCTGACCAAGCCTGCAATGAAATTTAGGAGAAGAATTTATGGAAATTTCCACATTTGTAGAGAAATTCAACTCAGTAGAAGAAAAATTGAGAGACAGATGGTCCTGAAATAGAGAATTTAAGAACCAGACTATTTTACTTGGGCTGGAGCCAGTCGCAGTCTACAGAATATGGTATAGGACATTTTTAACATTTTCTGTGTGCATAATCATTAATTTACTACCATATTTACCAGTCAGCAAAATATGGAAGATATTTGGGATATTCTCTACAAACAATTTTAAATTATTCTCTATATTTACTTATGGGAGCAAGTAAAGATGACGGACCAGAGTCCGTTAACTTTACTAGTTTAAATTCTGGTCTGTTATGTTTACTAGCTTCAATTCTGGTCTGTTAACTTTACTTGGTTAAATTATTAATATTTGACCAATAATTGGGATAAGGACATAATTTTGGAATCATAGATACCACATTAAAGGATTTAAGCAGAAGTTTTTTCCATTCTTCGAAATGGATCACATTTTTTTATCAATTCTTTCAATTAATAAAATATGGAAAATTAATGTATAATCATTAATATTATCATTTATATGTCTGTATATTTATAAAGTACTAAGGCAAATATCTTTTAAAACTCAAAAATGTATTCTGGTCTGTAACTTTACTAGCTTACTTTCTGGTCCGTAACTTTACTAGCTTATTTTCTGGTCCGTTATCTTTACTAGCTTAATATCTGGTCCATTATCTTTACCAGTTTCATTTCTGGTCCGTTATCTTTACCAGCTTCATTTCTGGTCCGTTAACTTTACTTGGTCCGTTATCTTTACTTGGTCCTACTTATGTAACATTAATTTTGCTATAACACTTTTGAACTGTGCTATGGACACCCTTTATTGACATTAATTTTACTGTGATTTGAGAACAAAATAAGAGACTTCTACTAACATTTTACCAGTTTATGCAGACTGGTATTATGTATATGTACATGCATTTTTCTTAGAGCTGAAGCAATAAAGAGGATTTCTTGAAGAGCACTTTCAAGTCTTTAACAGTTTGCCGAGTTCAGCACTCAGCAGTTCCTGCATCTTAGTCTGCCAGGTATGGCTCCACTGTGGAAAATGAATTTTAGAGGCCAAATGCTGCGGATTATACAGTTCCCATTAATTTATTACTGTATTTTAAAGTTTGCAGTCTGCTAAATTCCAACGGAGTAATTAAATCATCAGAAAAGTTCACTTTTTCCAGAGTGGGTCTGGCTCCTATAAAAGTAATAAAACTACCAGTCTGCAGAGTAATGGAAGATATTCTCTAGTCTCTACATATGGATATTCTCTAGTCTCTACATATGGATATTCTCTAGTCTCTACCTACAATTTTGAATTAATTCCTATAGCTATTTAGTATTTCATATTTACATTACTTTTGCAGTTTTGCTACAATTCCTACAAATACTTCTACCTAAAATTTAAATTAATCCCAATATTTACATTAATTTTACTGTGAACAGAATAAGACGGTGTGCCTAAAAAGCGTCCGGTAGTACATGGTTCTTCTTTATATCATTTGGTATATGGCAATTAACATACTTAATGGTTAAAGTTACATATTTGATGGTTAACGCTTCAGGATGATTTTTAAGCATAAGAGCATCCGGAAGTATCTAGTACCGCCCTGTGCACAGTACATGATTATTTAAATCATTTAGTGTATGGTAATTTACATATTTAATGATTGAAGTTACATATCTGATGTTAACGCTTGGGGACGCTTTTAAGCAGTAAAAGTGTAAGGAAGCGTTAACCATCGAATATGTAACTTTAACCATTAAATATGTCAGAATGTATTTCATGGTAAATTTCACCGATTTGTCGGTGGAATTTTTTTCCCTTTGAAAAAAATATTCTAGCGAAGTTTGAAAGTCAGTGGATTTTCAGCTATTTATTCTTATGTTATCATTAATTTTTGGTGGCTAAATGAGGAAAAGTGTTGGTGGATCAGCCAAATATATTGGTGGATTTTTTATAGCTTTTTAAACAAGTCAGTGAGTTTTTGGGCACCAAATACATTAAGACTGATAAATTAGTAAATTAGCATTCACCAAATGATATAAATAATCATATACAGTGCACAGCCTGACAGGCACAGGGCGGTACTGGGTACAATCAGACACTTCCGAACGCTTTTAAGCCTAAAATATTAACCATCATATATGTAACTTTAACCATTAAATATGTAAATTACCATACACCAAATGATATAAATGGCGGTACTTCAGATCCCAGTCTGCAGAAAATGGGAGATATTTGGGATATTCTCTCCGAACAATTCCTACAACAACTAATTCCTATATTTACATTAATTTTGCTACAAACAAAATAAGAGATATCTATGAAGACCTTACGGTTCTTACCAGTTTCTGCAGACTGGTTCCTGGTTCCAGACAATGTTTAAAAGTATGGACAAACCCCTCAGTCAGAGGAGTTCAGTGCACTAAATACAAACTGGCACTGTACTACCTGGATAGGTACACTGTACCTAATTGCAATAACACAAAAATGTTCTAACTAATGAAATTAATAGTTATTACACTGAGCAAGTGGCACCTGTGGAGTGCACTTCTGATGTTAGTCAATGCATTATTATATTATTATGAAGTCAAGATGTATTCCAGACTGCAAAAGATGCATGAAGTTGTGAAGTTTATCCGGCGACTATTGATGCCATGACATTAGTCTCCTGAATTATCCGGTGACAATTTCCCAATTAATTCCTATGTTTACATGTTATTACTGGAGAGTATTTTGAAATTTTTGGTCATTTTGGAGAGAAATTGGAAAATCTTCGGAGACAAATTGCCATAAAAATTAAATATCCGTAGACTGATTGTGCATGCTTTGCAGACTGGGATGTATTATTGCAAAGGTAGTTTACTTCTAAACACAGGCAATAATCTTAGTTATAAATACCTAGGTAGCTACCTAATCCTATCCCATGAATATTGTAAAGACCTAGGTACATCATTATATGTAAAACTTTATAAATTATCGGTACATTTAACTACAAATACATACCTAGAACTAATATTTCCGGTGTCTTTGGTTTGAATATTATACTTTTAAAATGTAACTGGTATCGGTATCGGTTACCAGAATTTTAAAGTAACTGTAATTGGCACTGGTATCGGTTACTAATATGGTATCGGTGAATATCTACATATAACCAAAACTACAATCTAGAATTAACTAAATTAGATTTTTAAATGAAACCTAAACTACATTTAGTTGTCTCTTTATTACATGTCAAAATATTTTAAGATCGAGGAGTCAGATCGAATTATTGTATTTCAAAGGAGTCGTATTTCGCAACTGGGCCAGAGAAATTTTAATTCCTAATCTAATCCTGGTGAAGATTTTACACTTTGAAACATCTTTATGCTTCATGTCTGATTCATGTGCATCTCTTGAGAATATTTTGAGAGTGATTAACCTGTTTTTTACATGTTTTTCAACTTATTTAATCCCTCCAAAAGACAAAAATCGCCAATATACTGGCGACTTTGTCCATACTTTAACGCTTTTGCTCCTTATGGTATCTGCAGAGTGCAGACTGGAGTAGCCATGTAATTATATGCAATTTTTACACGTTAGTGGTCCAAGCTCTTATGTGTAGCCAGACTGCAGGAACTGGTTAACTGTTCTCCAAGAAATCCTCTATTTTGGCTTCTGTTCTCAGTAAAATACATGTAAATATAGAAAGAAATTAAGGATTGTTCGCACAGAGAATGTTAAAAATGTCCCATGTTCTGCAGACTGGATGTGTAGGTTTGTTAATGAATAATGGGCTTCTCTTCATCAATATACATGATGGAACATTGGTCAGACAGCAGGAACTGATAAACTGTTCTCCAAGAAACCTCCATTTTAGCTTTTGTTCTCAGTTGAATACATGTAAATATAGGAGAAAATTAAGGATTGTTATTTGTTCGCACAGAAAATGTTAAAAATGTCCCATATTCTGGAAGACTGGCTGGATGGAAGCATGAAAGATGACGGAAATTTCAGTCATGTTCCCAGGCTAGCTGGCTAGGTATGTCACATAACGGAAATTTCCTCTCTGGGCCTACGAATAGCATACTCAATGTATTTTTCAAAATTTAGTACATACAATGTGCTATTGTAGATATAAAGATGGTTACTAAAAAAATTAAATAAAAACAAAAAGAAAGAGTTTCAGGAGCGAAAGGGTTAAAACATGGTTAGTCTATTAAGGTAAATACTAAATATCCCATAATCCCACTGATCGGCACTTTAACACACGGTGGACCGCCAAGTAAATAGAGCCTCTCCAGTTCTCTCCAAAAATCAATGAATTCTCTCCAAAATGATCAAATTATCATTAATCCTCTCCAAAATAACATTGTAGCATAGGAGAAAAATAGATAAAACTCGCCGTTTGCAATCGAAGGGTTCAAAATAACTGTCACAAACCTTTATCACCTGGGTGGACCGGCGGGTCATATTAACCCGCAAATTATTTTTGACTCGTTAACATTTCTAAGTTCCAGTCTGTATTTGGTGCACAAAATCTCACTGACTTTTTCAAAAAGCTGAAAAAATCCACCATAAATTTCTACCAATTTGGCTGATCCAGGATTCCAGTATCCACCAACATTTACCCAATTTATCCATCGAAAATTAATGGTAACACTAACATAGGAATAATTTAATAAATAGCTAAAAATCTACCGACAGTCCGACTTAACCAGAATATTACTTGCAAGTTGCAAAGGCCAAAGGGGAAAAAATTCCACCAACATGTAGGTGGAATTTACCACGAAATACTGATACAGACTGGTCTAAGTTAGTGCACCAATCCAAGTAAATTAGTATGTCTCATAAACTCGCCATTTGTCTCTCCAGCTCTCTCCAAAATTCAACAAATTCTCTCCAAAATGATCAAATTTTCATAAATTCTCTCCAAAATAACATTGTAGCATAGGAGAAAAATAGATAAAACTCGCCATTTGCATTTGAAGGGCCCAAAATAACTGTCACTGTGTCACAAACTTTGGACATGCTATATTACATGGGCACCAATATCACTAATATGTAAGAGTTTGAAATTTACTGACTTTTCATGAATATTCGAAGTCAATATTCATGAGAAATTTTAAATTTGTTCTTAAATTATTTAAATAGTTATTTTAACATTTACCTCCAAAGCGGCAAAGCCCAGCAGGTCATTTTAATTTTTAACCCGCTCTCTTCTTAAAATATAACTTTGACGTAAACTAGGGTGCTGCGAAATTGAGATAATGAATTGACAAGTTTAAAGAGGGTTGCATAATACTTATATGATAATAATTGAGCACATACTGTCCAGTCTGTATTTCATGGTAAATTCCACCGACATGTCGGTGGAATTTTTCCCCCTTTGAAAATAATATTCTGGCTAAGTCGGTGGATTTTTAGCTATTTATTCCTATGTTAGCGTCGGACCGGGTGGCTTTGCGCATTTTCCGCATACTTTGATTTTACGAAAAAACTAGAGAAGTCAGCAATCTGATTTTTTGTGTGCAGATAGATGAAGGGTAGACCTAGGTGCTCACCAATTTTCAACTCTTTAAGTTCAATAGAAAAAAAGTTATCATCAAAAAACTGTGCGCAAAGATCGTGGGGATAAACCGGGTGAATTTTGCGCAATTACCGGGTGTACTTGCGCACTGCGCAAATTCACCCAATGTGAAACTGCGCAGTGCGCAAGTTCTTCCTATGTATAAACTGTGCATAGAAAATCTAACCCCGATATGCTATGCAACTGCCGTGAATCTGCCCCAATCTTCTATGCAACTGCCCCAATCTACTGTGCAATTGCAGTGAGGCTGCTGTGGAATTGCCGTGAGTCTGCTATGCAATTGCCGTGAGTCTGCTGTGCAATTGCCGTGAGTCTGCTGTGCAATTGCCGTGAGTCTGCTGTGCAATTGCCGTGAGTCTGCTGTGCAATTGCCGTGAGTCTGCTGTGCAATTGCCGTGAGTCTGCTGTGCAATTGCCGTGAGTCTGCTGTGCAATTGCCGTGAGTCTGCTGTGCAATTGCCGTGAGTCTGCTGTGGAATTGCCGTGAGTCTGCTGTGGAATTGCCGTGAGTCTGCTGTGGAATTGCCGTGAGTCTGCTGTGCAATTGCCGTGAGTCTGCTGTGCAATTGCCGTGAGTCTGCTGTGCAATTGCCGTGAGTCTGCTGTGCAATTGCCGTGAAGCTGCAGTGGAATTAATTGCCGTGAGGCTGCAGTGGAATTGCCGTGAGTCTGCAGTGGAATTGCCGTGAGTCTGCAGTGGAATTACCGTGAGTCTGCTGTGGAATTGCCGTGAGTCTGCTGTGGAATTGCCGTGAGTCTGCTGTGCAATTGCCGTGAGTCTGCTGTGCAATTGCCATGAGGCTGCTGTAAAATTGCCGTGAGGCTGCTGTAAAATTGCCGTGAGGCTGCTGTGCAATTGCCGTGAGGCTGCTGTGCAAGTGTCGTGAGGCTGCTATGCAAGTGTCGTGAGTCTGCAGTGGAATTGCCGTGAGTCTGCAGTGGAATTACCGTGAGTCTGCTGTGGAATTGCCGTGAGTCTGCTGTGGAATTGCCGTGAGTCTGCTGTGCAATTGCCGTGAGTCTGCTGTGCAATTGCCGTGAGTCTGCTGTGCAATTGCCGTGAGGGCGAGGCTGCTGTGCAATTGCCAAGAGGGCGAGGCTGCTGTGCAATTGCCAAGAGGGCGAGGCTGCTGTGCATTTGCCGTGAGGCTGCTGTGCATTTGCCGTGAGGCTGCTGTGCATTTGCCGTGAGGCTGCTGTGCAACTGCCGTGAGACTGCTGTGGAATTGCCGTGATATAGGAGTATCAAGGATGAAAATCACAGGTTTATTAATGAATAAGAGCTCTTTAACTTTATTAATAAATGTGCGCAAGTCCACCCGTGAATTAAAATATTCCCAGGGTGATGTTGCGCATCTAGTATATTGGTTATATCTCATTCTCAATAATTTATAATTATTATTAAGATCATCTTACATGACGTTAATCTGCAGTAAATTATGCGTATCCAACGTAAATTGCAATCAAATTGGAGCATAATTATCAACACTACAGCATAGTTCGCGGAGATTCGATTCTAGTCCAAAATAATTATTTTGCCATAAAAAACATAGGTCTCTGTTTAAACACTTAGTATCTAAACTTAATCTCTTACAATTTTTGTGAAATTTATGCACTAGGGGGTTTAAGAGCTGCTCTTTCCAATGGTGTTGTCAGATTTAAAATATTTTCACGCATTCACCGTCAATTACCGATGCGCAACTTCACCCGGAATGTTGAAGTGCGCAACGCCACCCGGTGACTGGTCTGACGCTACCATTAATTTTCAGTGGAAAAATGGATAAAATGTTGGTGGATCAGTCAAATTATTGGAAACTTATGGTTGATTTTTTCAGCTTTTTAAAAAAGTCAGTGGAATTTTGTGCACCAAATACAAACTGCCACTGGCATGCTGTGACACCTGACATGCACAGTCATTTCTGATTTCAGTGCTGTCTAAACAACCAACCCAGTAATAATGTTGCCAAGAACGCTCACAAATGAAGAAAAAATATATTTTGATGGCGACACATATGATGGCTAGTTCAAACTTACAATTTACAAAGTACAGTTATTAGTTATATTAATATAGGTAGACCGTAGGCCGTAGCTCCTACAGTCCTACTCAGACCTACTGCATGCTGGCCCTATATCATATTTGCCTACCACCTACAATATTATTAGACAAAGTTATTCAGAATATATATAAAAATATATAATTTAGATAAAAACTAGAAACACAATAAGATAATAAGAAAAGTTAAATTGCCAATTACACCACTTCATTTGAATGTTCGTTCTTAAGTACGTTTTTGTCACAGTTTATAGAATAGGGTAGTTAGTTCAAGTCTACGGGTACAAATTCGAGTCAAAATAGCTTGGCGGCCGTGACGTAGCAGGCAGTTGCCAAGTATTGTTTTTGTTGCGCATGCCATAGCTAAAAAAAAATCAAAATAGCAAACTTGAACAAATTTAATTATTTGGTTAATTCGATTATTTTCTTTTTATAATGAGAATATTAATTACCATTATAGATTATTCACTTGAAATTCAGTTGTCTAGAACACTCTGATCATATAATAAACTCTTTATTTAAGCATTTTTCGTTAGTAGCTCACTGCACTCGTAACCAAATTTCTGAGAAGCAATTTAAGCTTATTTAGCCTGATAATAGATTACCATGCATGTAAAATGTTCTATTCATAGGTGCAAGATAAAAATAATATTATTTAAATTCATACGGATAGCCTATATTGAGCTTCATATAGAAACATATAATTAGGTAGGTTTTATTTGAGAAGGATAATAATTATTATATTCACAAATTTTATTGGATGGAGCATTTATAGCCCAGATATTATTATGGTTTAACTTTCAGCTTTAAATATATGATAGATATATAATCCATATTTATAACTTATCACAGGTTACCACAGACTATTGAAAAATCAACAAAACTGACATTTACAGATGATCTGATATTTGTCCATTACTATTTTATGCTAAATTTTTACTTTCTTTAAAGTATTAGGAACAATCATTTATAAAAGAGCTGTATCATAAACACATTATAACTATACAATAGTATTATAGCTCATTCAAGGTTTGAAAAAAATAAACTATAAAATAACAATGACAAACAATAGCACAAAAAACTTGAATTTTAGTAACAGGTTTAAGTCTCTCCTTTGGCTTCCTAGAACAAATATCTAAGAGGAAAATGAGTGAATTAAACACTAGGGACTAGAAGAAGCAGTCAGAAAAGAAAGTTGCTCAATGAACAAAGTCACCTAACACTTTCAGCGACAATGCTCATGGATGTAGAAAAGCTACTTCGTGAATGCAGTCACTTACCAAAGAATGTAACGCAAAGGGACACAAACACCGGTCGCTGCACTCACGGATGGAAGAGGAAAATGAAGAGGTGATAGTAAATGAAGCCTGAACCATTTACTGATCATTGACAGACGTACACATAAATAACTTGAATAAGAACAGTATTCTTATGAGAATGAAAAAAAATGAAACTACTAAACTAGTACATTTCGCTATATAAATTAATTGTATCCATTCATCTATTGTAATGGATACAATTTAAACTTTATAGATTTAAGCATAAGTTTCAGCTGCAAAATTAATAATAATAAAAAATTCATTGAAGCAGAATAGTTTTGATGGTTAACTATATTCAATCAAAATGAAAGATCAAAACTATCTCGCTTACATGAATATACTTTCAAATGGTCATTGAAAACCTAATGGACAAATTTAAATAATAGTTATTTTCATTAATTTATTCTTGTCATTTATATGTCTAAGCTTCTGATTCCATGTTCTAAGACATTGAACTTAACTAAATATTTGTTCATTTGATCACAGCATAGCTTAGGGAGCATACAATATTTGTACATCAATTCTGATAGTAATCTACAAAATTCTCTATAATAGCAGTTCTTATTTAAGAAAAAAAAAGAAGAAATTCATTGATAAAGGATATAAATGATAGGCAGCAATATTTTAATCCCTAGGATGAATCTACATTTTGTATGTATTCTTGGAAGAATATATACAAATTTAGATTCAGATCCTGGAAGATTAAAATACTGCAGCATATTTCATGATCAGTCAATTTTGATTTGAGATTCTTGCTGTGATATTTTTCCATATTCATGGCAATTTATTCTGTATTGGGAAGAAGAGGCGATGGAAGGGAAGAAGCCTCCAACTGGTGTTGTTGGTGACCGTGAATAGGGCACTGCAGGCAGCTTTAACTTCACTTTCTAGAAATACCATTTCCTCTGATTCCAGTTCAGGCGAGGGCACTGCAGGCAGCTTTAACTTCACTTTCTAGAAATACCACTTCCTCTGATTCTAATTCAGGCGAGGGTTCCTATGAAAATTTTCATAAAATATTAATTACAGTTAGGGCTTAACATTCACAAATTGTTAGCTTCAAATATTTATAAAAATAATATATAAAATGTCTATAAAAATGACTAATGAGAAGCAATAACTGGATTCATAAATTGTTTACCAAGAGTCAGTGCAATCAAACTATCAAAGCAATAATGAGATGAAGCTAGCTATATGGTTATGTACTTACGTAGTTCAGAAGAACAATCATATGGACATTTTCTTCTTGTGCTGCTTCAAAATTTGCAGTGAGGGGGGTAGCAACCAGCTCTTCTTAGATGAGATTTGGTCAGAGTCAAATTTTTTTCTGAATTTAGAATTAGCTACTGGTTGGAGTTCCTGTTTGGAAGTATGATTAAATTAATTTGATTAATTATACAAAATAGTTAAACTCTAAATATTCTAGCAACGTCTGTGATTTTCTAGCTAGCTATTTATTCCTATATTATACGGCAAGTCTGTAAAGTGCATCTTCTCCTGCGTCCTTGCTGCCAAAGATCTTTGGAGACGTGACTGAGACATTTTTTGAAGTGCGATATATCTTTACAATTTCTTGGAAATTATAAGAGTAGCTAGCTACTATCTATTTCCCTCCACCCCCAATCAATTATAAAGATCAGATAAGTTTCCCTTGTGAAAAAAAAATTTATTTTATATATAAGACACATTATGTGTCCCCATTTTTCAACTAGGGGAATTAGAATAGAATAATTGATAAAATATTATTATTGCAATGGTATTAATAGCTAATAAGTTAATAACACTTTGTTTTCCATATATTGTCTGACCAAGTAATAGAGCATGTCTTTTATTGCCATTTTATTGGCGAATTATGAAGACTAGTTTGAGGTTGAGCACTTGATGCCCTTCCAGTAGCAAATGGCAAGAAATATCTAATTTTCTATATTTATCCTAATCTTAAACCACTCGGCAAAATGCATCTCTTCTTCTGCAGTGATTTTAATTTGAGAGACAGTTACTTTCTGACTCTCAGTAGAGGATACAGAATCTCCCACAGCTAAATTAATAGTTACATTATAACATAGAAATCAATTCAAAATCTCCCAGTAACATACTACATAAGTTACAATTCCTGTGCTTACATAAGAATTAAAATGCAAGATCTCCCGCAGAGACATAAAATTTATAAAATTGGGCTCATAGCCTCAGATTTGTTGCAGAGTCTTGGAAAAGTTTTTTTTTTTCAATTATTCTACAATCTGACTATGCTAGGGTCACGCGGGTAAATTGCGGTCCCTTAATTTTTAATTGCAGCCCTCTCAAATCTCAAGAGAGTCTCCAAAACAATTTTAACTGAAATTACATTAAAATGTTGCATAGCTATGATAAGCTATCAAAAGAAGCACAATGCATGCTATAATTTATTAATTCAAATTTTTGATAAATGTTTTGAAGCTATGATGTTTCTGTTGTTGAAGGCCACAGTTAATGTGCCACAATTTACCTGCTTGACCCTACAATGTTATTTAGAAAAGAATTTATGATAATTTGCTCATTTTTTGAGAAAAATTTAGCTTCTTTGAAGGTAGCTGAAGAGTTTATGAGATTGAGACATAGCTACTATGTACTAATATTAATAATTTACTTGGTTGTCTCACTTGTCCAATGAGGTTCTAAAAACAAAAATAAATAGTGATGAAACACTTTTTCCCGTGTGAAATAACTTGGATGTTAAAGGATTTAATGCTCAAATGTGAAATTTACAATCACAAACTCTCCAATATATTAGTGAGCGCCAGACCAGGCAAGTAAGTAAGGACATACTGTTCCATGTTTCCAAGTGTGGCAGGAAAGTCATCAATTTGGTGAGAAAATGGATCCAGGTCATGAAATTTATGATAGTTTAAAAGAGAAATTTGACTTCCTAGCCAGTCTGCAAAGCATGCACAATCAGTCTCCAGATATGAGATATTAAATTTTGTGGCAATTTCTCTCCGAAGATTTTCCAATTTCTCTCCGAAATGGCCAAAAAACTCAAAATTCTCTCCACTAATTACAGTCTTCATCTTGCACACAACAAAACTCACCACCTTGAATCGGGAGGGATTACCCGCTAAACTTAAGCATATCAGTAAGCGGAGGAAAAGAAACCAACAGGGATTTCCTTAGTAGTGGCGAACGAAACAGAATGAGCACATGTACACATAGGAATTTATTAGAAAATTGTCGCCGGATAATTCAGGAGACTAATTTCAGGGCCTCAACAGTCGCCGGATGAACTTCACAACTTCATGCATCTTTTGCAGAGTCGCAGACTGGCTTCTTAGTGAAAATGATACACTTTAAGTTAAATATATCCTTATGCTTCATGTCTGATGAATATGTATCTCTATAGAGATTATTTTGGGAGAGATTTACTTGTTATTTATATGCTTTCAAACTTATTTTAATTTTAACCCCTCAAAACTCATCAATATACTGGCGACTTTGTCCATACTTATACTTTAAAACATGGATTACTATTACACTGTATTACCTGGTTTTAGAAATTGTATGATCATATGGGGCAAATATATCAACCAAAACAGTATAGCCTTCAAATTAAAAAATTCAAGGCTAAAGAGTAGTTACCTTAAATAAGTTAAATGTGGCGACCTGGATCCATTTCCTCACTAAACTGGTGACTTTCCTGCCACACTTTGAAACATGGCTCAGTGCTAAGTATTAGTTAAACTTTGCCAGTCTGTATTTCATGGTAAATTCCACCGACTTGTTGGTGGAAAAGTCGGTGGAATTTTGTGTACGAAATACAGACTGGTCTATAAGGCTATAATAGAAACTCACCAACACAAACAGCTGGAAATGCTTCTTTATTCAAATTCTTCCTTTTGACTGTGGAGTCGTAGAGACAAAATTCTAGAGAAATCACTTTTCACACATAGGTATGTAGTGGGTAGGTAATTATTTTTTTCATTCAATTTTCTCCAATTTCCAACACATACAGCCGGTAGCTACCTAATCTAATATTAGGATTTGAAATCATGTTGATGAAATTGGAAAGATCTTATTAGCTAGTTATGAGTCCATTACCATGATTACCTACCTAGGTATCTTAGCTAGTTATGTGACCATTACCATGATTACAGTTTAAAAACTGCATATATATATATTCTAGGCACCATTATAGAATAATAATATCATATGGTATAGTATTATAAATAGTTGGTCAAGAATTAGGAAGTTGATTAGCTTTTCGGACAATCTATCAATGTTTACATCTTTGTTTGTTTACATTTTTGCTTCAGAATTTGGCGCTCAGTTGTCAGAACTCCATGATTGGTGGAAACATCCGCCATCTTGAATGACGTCACGAAGGCCAAGCTCCGAAATTTATATTAAAGCGTTGTACTAACTACCCTTCTATAAACTGTGGTTTTTGTTTACTTTAGTATCCGTCAGAACACTCCACCTTTTTCTTCGTGAATAGAAAACTTGATGAAGATGATAAGTAGAACGGATGGTATAGCTTCTAAAAGAATAATGATATCCCTGCAAACAACGGTCTGTCGATTCGATGGAACAATCCATCGATTTGATATCCCAGCAATCGAATCGATATTCGTTGTTTATAGGGATAAGATTTAAATATATAACTATAAATAACTGATGAAATTATGAACTATACCTATATATAATATACCTAAAACTCTCTCAATTAATTATTGTATATAACCTAATTGGGAATTAATTATGTACTTCATAATAAGTACCTACCTAGCTATGTGCATAATATGTCAAAATGGTATTCAAATTGATTTTATTACCAGGTACGTAGGTAGGGGAGGATGGTCATCAATGGGACACTGGGAACAATGGGACATGCTGAATAACTTTTATATTTGAGGGTAATCTTTAACGAAATCTTAGTGATAAATTAGGCATACTTCAATGCATTCACTCGCATTGCTTTCAGCGGTTGGGGTGCAGTCAGCTCTGTGTAAAAGCGAAAACGTGTTTTAGAGGTGGGAAAACTAAATTTTTCGTACTTTGTTTCAATTGTTATAAATCTTGTTTTTTAACATATAAGCTTACGGCATTTTTCTATAATATTATGTAATATGTAAAATATGATCATATGAAAGGATTGCCTTTATACTTTTGTAGTTGAACCGCTATACCCATATGTTTTCAAAATGGAGTCATGGTGATCATTGAGACTGAAAATTTGGTTAACAATGGGACAGTGACCTATTGTCAACCAAACCGTCTAGTTATTCCATATGAATCAAAAATAGATATGTTTGATACAATAACGTGAACTGTAGCTTCAGGGCTTCTTGTAGAAACAGAACTTCCAGCTGAACTTCTGAAGCGGGACTTTCGACCATGTTCAAGGGCTTTAGCAATCTGAGGTGACTCAGAAAAAGACTCAGCATGATTGCAACGGATACACCACAGAAAGAGGAGCTTTTTGCTGCTGCCACTAAGGATAAGGCCTTCGAAATTACTTCATAAAGTATCCGCCTTAGATGGCCTGTGAACTATTGTTCTTGGTCTAGTATAGAACTCCTAATCTAACTGATCCATTCGTCTGAAGAACTCAAATCGATCTCTACCGAAAACGTTGGAAATGAAGATTCATGCACTTGTAGAATTAGATGAGACTTCTAAAACGTATTCTGTTGGCCAAAAACATAAAAAAGGTATATACGAAATATTGATGTTAGGCGAAGATTCAAGTGCAATGAGCTTCCTTTTACAAATGTTCCTGACACGGCTTCGGTGAAGCTAGAGGACATTAAACTGATATTATATGAACCAACTAAGTATGGGACAACATAAAGAGATAATTCGAACTTGAAATTTGACCATAACCTCATCAATAAACAAGTTTGATAAACTGTCCCATCGTTCACCAGGGTATGTCCCATTGTTCACCAGTGCTGTCAGACAATGGGACAATTTTGTTGTTTATTTAATTTTTTTCTAATCAACAGAATATGTGATAGCATTCGAGTTAGTTTCATTTTATAAATGAATATCTATATTACGCATGGATTTTTTATTTATCATACTTTGCCCATAGTAAATGAAATATCAATCTCTCTGTGTTTTTTGTCCCATTGATGACCATCCTCCCCTAAACAGGGGGGGGGGGGAGTAATTAGAGGGGGGGGGAGACCTTTACATATATAATAGAATCAGAATAGTTGATTATACTATTCAATATACCTTGTTCATCTAAATGATGATAAGTAAAAAAAATAAAATTTGATTTAAATAGAAAAAGTGTCATCTAATTTGATAAAACGTACAAAATTATCACAAGTTTTAGACGTCATGTTATTGTATTGCCGTACACGTTATCCAATGAATGTTTATACATCTGCGTGTGATATTAATAATTAATATACAGCTGATATTCATCTTAAAATAATTTAATAGGTAGTTCAGTGTTTACATTTCTCTGAGATTCGGTTAATTATTATTTACACAGTTTACGATGATAGATATTTTGTGAACTTCATATATTTGGAAAAGCAAACAACGTGATATATCAAAATTTCGATACGACTTTGGTTATCTAAAACTATATTTCATCTCAATATAGATAGATTTCAGCTGAAATCATTCATATCATAAATTAGTTATTTTTAATCCATCATATTATCTTAAATGTCATTTCCAGTGTAAGGGAAAAATATGAATTAATATGTTAAATAAACCGCGTAAAATAAAGTTTACTAAATATTTCCCATTCTTTTTTAAGTTTTTAATACTCTGTTTGACCCAATAGTACGAAACATCATTGTGATACTCAAGATAATTTAATGAGAAATAAATTAAAAATATTGTCGCTTTGATTAATTACTTACGTAGGGGTTTCTACGTCTGCTGCAGAATCAGAGGCCAATTCACTGACTTCAAAATGTAATTTTATTAAGATGAGATTCATGAACAAAGTCAAATACCACCTGTCGGTGTCTAGCTCATGGGTGCAGGAAAGCTACTCCGTGAATGTAGTCACTTACCAAAAATATGACGAAGAAGTACTTACATCTTTGTGTTAGGTAGGCTTGTAGGCTTCATTTACTATCACCTCTTCATTTTCCTCTTCTTTCCGTGAATGAAGCGAACGGTGCTATAGTGACCATTTACGTTACATTCCTTGGTAAGTGACTGCTTTCGCTGAGTAGATTTTCTACATCCATGAGCATTGTCACCGACGGTGGTAGGTAACTTTGTTCATGAAGCAACTTTTCTTTCCGACTGCTTCTTCGAGTCCCTTGTATTTAATTTCATTTTGACATCAGCAATATGGCCTTTGGTTCTGAGGCAGACGTTAATTAAAGGTCCCCTCCAAGCAAATTCTTTTATTGCTTAAATCAACGAGGCTAATGTTTCTTATTATTTCACTGCAAACCCCATCAAATTTGATAGCATATTTTTATAATCCAAACTCTACAAAACCTACTTTACTTCCACCTTTTTAATTTTCAGTCTGAAGAAGAAGAATGTACACCATTTGTTTGGATTGTCAACTAGGTATTTGGTTTAATAAATCTATTTATTATTCGTTTAAATGTTTAAATTTGGATAAACTTATTATAGAAACGTTTATTTACTTTTAGAAACAATTAATATCTTAAAAGAAGGCCAACAATGCATTGCTTGATAAAAATCTAAATTTGAAATCAAAACAAAGAATGTTTAATCTTCTTTCTCAGCGTCAGGTTGGAGATTCGCTCGATTGTTGCTCACAGAGTATCAAAAAACTTTAATAGCAAATAATAAAATATATACTGAGCCGAATTGTGTGCGGTTTGCGGGATAATTATCGTAAACCTTAGTTCTAAAATATTATGTAATAAACTCATTTTTTCCCCGGAGCCTGGAGAGGACCTTTATAGGTTCCCTCCAAGCAAATATTTTTATTGCCTTATTCAACGAGGCTAATATTTCTTATCATTTTGCTGCAAACCGCATCGAATTAGGTAACATATTTTTAATTTTATATGCTTTAAAAGATTTTTATAATCAAACCTCTACAAAACCTATTCTACTTCCTACTTACTAATTTATGAAACTTTCAGCCTGAAGAAAAAGAATGTACACCATTTGTTTTGATTGTCAACTAGGCATTAGATTTCATATATCCATTTAATATTCGTGTAAAGGTATAAAATTGAATGAACTTATAATAGAAACGTTTATATATAGTTTAGGAAACAATTAATATCTAAAATAATGGCCGAAAACACATGGTTTGTTTATAAATTTAAAATTTGTAATCAAAACAAACAGTGTACAATCTTCTTCTTAAGCATCAGATTAGTGATTCGCTCAATTGTTGCTCACAGAGTTCTAAAAAACTTTAAAAACAAATTATAAAATATATACTGAACTGAGTTATATGCGGTTTGCAGAATAATGATCGTAGACCTAAGTTCTATAATATTATGTTATAAAGTTTTTTTTTTCCCGGAGCCTGGAGAGGACCTTTAAACCCCTAGCTACTACAATAATTAATTTCTCCATTCTGGCATCATTTCCCCTACTCAGCAAACTTTTCCCCCATTCTACCTGATTTTCCCCAATTCATGCCTGATTTTCCCCTATTCCTCCTAATTTACCCCCATTCTACTTAATTTCCCCCCATTCTACCATATTTTTCCCAATTCTACCTAATTTCCCCCCATTCTACCTATTTTTTTCCCATTCTACCTAATTTACACCCATTCTACCTAATTTCCCCCCCCCCCCCCCCATTCTACCATATTTTTCCCAATTCTACCTAATTTCCCCCCATTTTACCTGATTCTTCCCCATCCTGCCAGCTGTTCAATGGAAATTTTTATTCTGTGGATGATATTACCCATGTATCGACACGATAAATGGGTAATAACATTAACATGTGACGATATTTGGTTCCAACATGTCGATAATTGGAGTTTTTCAGATATAATATTAGATTCAATGCAGATTAATTTATACTAAACCAATTGCATAGTACTTTATATGGTTTAGAAGATTTGTATTTTATCTTTTAGTTGGTTCTGTCGTATATGGCTTAGTAGAAAGGAGAGTTACACAATAATAATAGTTTTAAAAGAAACCTCCTAAGTGGTCGATAAATGGAAACTTCCCCCTAATACCTATAGCTACCTATATAGGTGGAAAATTATTATCTGTAAATTATTATATATTGACCGGCATTATAAGAAATATGGTTTATTTTGAAAGTGACTCCACTAGACACACACAAGTGTTCTCAAAGAAGCCGCTAGAGGGGGCTGTACAATTTCTGCGTAAATATTTATCATTGATTGTCTCGAAACATCTTCTGTTTACAGCAATATTTTAGTAGTGACAGAACTGTGAAGGATGGCAGTGTGTTAAATTTTTACGGACAGATTGAGAGTGTGATGGTTATCTATGTGGAATGATGCCTAATTCAACACCTCTTCGTAAAACTGGAACTTCTAAAATTAGATTAACAAGTAAGTTGTCTCATATTTTAATGATCTAGAAAACTGACTAGGTACGGTACCGAAAAATTGTAAGTGTAGCCCTTAGGTATTGTGAGGCTTACGGCAGTAGGATGCTACTTTTAGTTTTAATTAGGCTAGGTATGTCAAGTTGCTTTCCTATCTAACTTTATTCTCTACTAACTATTCATGTAATTTTTCACTAACTGGTTTTTGTATAGGATTTTTGTATAGGAAGAATTTTGTATAGGATGACTAAATATATGAATATGGACATGGTTGATAGGATTTAGATTTATTAGGATTAGGGTCAACTGTCAAGCACAACCTGCTGGCAGCACAAGCAGGTAAATTTGAAATCAAATTAGTCATAAATTCTCTTCAAAATGACATTGTAGCCCATGCTTCAAAGTGTTGCAGGAAAGTCACCAGTTTAGTGAGAAAATGGATCCAGGTTCAGCAGGTTGCCAGTCTAGTGTCTACAGGAACTGGTGAAGTGTTCTCCAAGAAATCCTCCATTTTGGCTTCTGTTTTCAGTTAATTACATGTAAATTTTCAAGGAAATTATGTATTGTTCGCACAGAAAATGTTAAAAATGTCCCATATTCTGCAGACTGGCGGCTGGCCAGGTTGGAGGTCGCCCAGGTACCAGTTTGTATTTGGTGCACTGAACTCCTCTGACTTTTTCAAAAATTTGAGAAATAGCTGCCAACATTTTTCATCAATTTGTCTAGTCCTCCAACATTTTTCCAGTTTTCCCTCCATAAAATAATGGTAATATAGGAATTAATAATATATCCTCCGACATTGCAGGAATTTTTTTATTGGAGAAATTGAATATCTCCTGATATATCATTGGAATTTACCACTAAATACAATCTGGCCCAGGTAATAAAGTATGTCCAAACTAGCCAATATATTGGCAAGTTTTTGAAGGCAATTTTTTCTCCATTTTTAATTGGCGAGAAATATCTAATTTTCTAATTTTTCTTCTATGGTGCAATGTAATTTTGGAGAGAAATTTTTCAAATTTGGCCATTTTGGAGAGAAATGCAGCTCATTTTTTGGAGAGCTGCCAGTCTGTATTTAGTGGTAAATTCCACCGACATGTCGGTGGAATTTTTCTCCATTGAAAATAATATTCTGGCAAAGTCGGTGGATTTTTTGCTATTTATTCCTATGTTACCATTAATTTTCGGTGGAAAAATGGGTAAAATGTTGGTGGATCAGCCAAATTACTTGAAATTTATGGTGGATTTTTTTCAGCTTTTCCAAAAAGTCAGTGTAATTTTGTGCACCAAATACAGACTGGGAGAGCTGGAGAGACAAATGGTGAGTTTGTGACCCACACTATTCTACTTCGCCACATTTAAGATACTTCAAAGAAGAAATTTGCCATTTTAGACTTTTTAGTGAAGATTTTACACTTGAAAATATCCTCATGCTTCATGTCTGATTCCTTTTCATCTCTTGAGACTATTTTATGAGTGATTTACTTGTTATTTACATCCAGTTTGCAAAAGATGCATGAAGATGTGAAGTTTATCTGGCGACTGTTGAGGCCTTGAAATTAGTCTCCTGAATTATCCGGTTACAATTTTCTAATTAATTCCTATGTATACATGTAATAAGTGGAGAAAATTTTGAAATTTTTAGCCATTTTGGAGACAAATTCCCAAAAAATTAAATACTCTGGTAATTGTAAGATTGGTAGAGTTACCTGTTTTTCCCTTACTGAAAAGTTGCTACTGATTTTCCCTATGGAAATTTGGCAACATCTTGAAGCCTAAACTAAGTTGATTGTTAAGCTATTGGAAGTCTGGAATATATTTAATTTTATTGAAATTACGGTACAAGATATTTAACTAGTTACTAATTTAATAGGTAATATTGTGTTGGACCATATCTAGAAATACATAGTACATTTTAAGTCATACTTTTTCTTATTACCGAATTACTTATAATACACAAATAATAGTTTTAGGTATCGGAATCGACCTAAAATTTTGGAACTCCGATTCCCAATACCTTGGAAAACCCCGATTCTCCGATTATTCCGATACGATTCCGATTAGTTGTCCCATCACTAATTACTATATACTTTAAATTTTGCACAAACCTCTAAAAACAGTTGAAGTTCCTTTTGGTAAAGTCAGATTCACATTACAAACCATAGTGTTTATTATATTAGGTTTTTTGTTAGTGCATAAATATTCAGGCTTTAGTGCATAATAAAAGTTTAGTTGGGCATCTTTTTGCACCCCTATTTATTCTGAAACTAATGGACTGATCTAATTTTGTGTTATATCATCGTAAAGAGCAGCTTTTGAACCCTGGTAAACTGTTCTCCAAGAAATCCTCTATTTTAGCTTTTGTTCTCAGTAAAATACATGTAAATATAGGAAAAAATTAAGGATTGTTCGCACTGATGTTAAAAATGCCCCATGTTCTACAGACTGGAAGATACATATGTGGTACCTTGACATAATTCGTAAATATTAATCATATTATATGTAGTACATAAAGACACCTGATTTATCACATCCTTACTCATCAGAAAATTGTATGTCTTTTTGAATATTTGATCAATCTAAATTTGGATTACACCATCGTAAAGAGCAGCTTCTGAACAATTGGAAATAATAATAAGTATTGGTGCATATTCAAAATATTGGTTGATAATTAGATATTTTACGTTGTGCGTAAAGACTCAATGTGTTCCTTAAAGACGCCTGACTTCTAGAGTATTCATCTACGCAGAGAAATGTCTAATAATTATTTTATTACCGGTTGAATTGACATTATTATCATACAGTATCCACTCCTTACCAATATGGTAGTACACAAACAATTTTCTTTGCATGGCTAACTATCGTATCTATGCTACCGCAATTTGCAGTAAAATGTGTTAGGAGGCTCGCCTCAACACTAAACTTGACTAAGGAATGAAGAGGGACATTCAATTGGTCATTTTAACACCAGCAGCTTAAAGTCATAGCAATGTCACAAGCCACCAAAATCATAATCATTGACCAAACTGTCGTAATATAATGAAGTGATTTTCTTATGAAGACTAACCAGGAACTGTCCAATCTCCCCTTCTCCTGTTACATTTTCTAACTTTTCTTCCTATTAGATTCCTCTTTCTCAATTCTCCAATGTGATTGGATCACCACTCTGCATGGTTGTTCAGCGTGTGTTTTATCTTCTTCCTTAGCCAATGAACCATTTTCCTCAGATAATCCGTCTCCATCCAAATTTATTATTGCCAACATTGGCAAGTTAATGATGGATATTAATTAAAATTGCTTAATGACAACCTATATGAAATGCCATTCTAATCTTCTTATCATTTTCAACATATGCTTTTTTCAATGATTAACATATTCTTCTCTTTTCAGTAATATGTGCAAAAAATCTCAGCAAAAAGGAATTTTTCCGTAAGTATTACTTCTAGGTAGTCGAGTTATATTTTTTAAGTTAATAAATCAAGAAATTTGTCTATTTACTCTTCTGAATAAATAGAGTGTTCCATATAACTTATGTCTGAACATCTGTTTTTTGTTATCTGCTAATGTATTCATAATAATTTGTCAATAATTATACACATACACACATGGCTATAAAAATATTACATATCCTTTCTGTGTCTAGAGTTAGGTTACATTTAGATATATAGTTTCTTAGTTTTTCAATGTCTTTCTGTTGGTTAAACTGATTTTTTTAAATACTAATAGTTAAATATATATTTTATAAAAAATCAAACCATCTGCTCAGAGCAAATTGAAAAATTGCTACAAATTTTCTAATCACTCATTTTTCTATTTTTTTCATATGCTGTTTATGGATCGAATCTTCGTGTACTTCAACAACGACATACTACAACCCTCTCCTCTTGGCACTTTCCTGAAATTGAAACTACATAAATTGTGTTAATTGTAACTCTTGCAACTTTTTAAATTTGTGAAATTACCCTGTGTTAAATTGGTGGTGGTTATAGGTCTGCCAGACCCGTTTGTTAAGATCAGTGTGAGTGGGAGTTCGAGTAACTGCCTTGTCACTGAGATTGCAAAAGCTACCCTCGACCCAACATGGAATCAACATTTCGACCTGTGAGTACTAAATCAAAGCTTAAAATCCTGAAATGCTAGAGATTACAGATGATATTTTAAATGCCTATTTCTATATCATACTTTTCTATTGTTATTTTTAGTTAGAGTAAGTTGTAATTATGTCTGCACTTCCATTAACTATAGAATAAGTAATGGTGGTGACATAAGATTAAGATAATTTCTTAATATTCCATACTCATAAATTTTTATTAGTAAGCTATTAATTATTTTAAGATTATAGAATTAGTTTACATTTCATACAAATTACAATAGGAAACTTATCAAGTTTAATAAATTATTATTATTATTCTTTTATTCAAATTTAGACTGTATATTTTAAATGTTTCACATTGCATAGGCTATATTGTTTAAACATTTGATAACTCAAATTCTTCATAATTTTGTATTTTTTTGTAAATTTGCATTTATAAGTGGTATAAGGAAGGAAATTTAATTTCATCATTCCAACTATTTAGTTTAAATGAAAAATCTTTTTCTGTAGTTATTTTATTCTCTTGTGATATTGTATATGCTTTAGAAATAGTCTTAGGTTAAATTATTATTTCATCAAGCAGCTAATTCCAAAAATTTTACTTGAAAATATTTAATTTCCAAAAAATGATATTTTCTATCCTAATTTTTCTTCTCCAATGCAATTGAATTGCTCCAAGTCTTCCATTCATTAGCCAATAACTCTATTGTCTGCTATCACCTCATCATTTTCCTTACCTCCCCTTGCAGCTGATTGAGTCTTTATTTCTGTCCCTTGCGTTAGTGCCCTCATTAGAACTGCAGTGAGGTCATACCCTTCCCAAGCCTTACCTGCCTATGATTAGGAACACCAAAATAACATACCTCTTTTTACCTGCTCTTCAGTTATTTGATCAGCATGTGATATCATTCTTCAAAGAGTTAAATTGTTAAACTTTGGATATTTTAAATGAGTGAAATGGAATATTTATTTTGGTAAAATCTATGAGATGTGAATTTAATAAATGCAAGATGGAAATTTCTATAGGTTATTAAAAAACGCATCAAAATATGAGCATAGAATATATTAAATGTCGAGAAAACCGTGTATTAATGTTCATAGTTTGATAAAAATAATTAATAATAACCTAGTATAATCATCAAGTGATATTTGATTTGTATCTGGTAGCTAATTGAAACTGCCAAACTAGTATTGAGTAATTGTCAAACCTTTAACCCAGAAATAACCAGCAGGCGTTGCAGTTGAGGGAAATATTTATGCATAATTTTAAAGAAATAAAAACTAATTGACTCGAATTTTTGCAACTCTGTCACTTCAAGTGTCTATGACATATTTATGTATCATATAAATATAGATAAAAATAATGGAATATATTTTGTTCTATTTAGTTTTATATCATTAGTTAAGGTATCAGATTACTGATACCAGGTATCTGTACTCGTATGCCGAAATAATTATGACATCAGTACGGCTCTAATTAGTTACCAGGTGAGCTTCTGGAGCCCGGGTGAACTACAACTGCTGCTGTGTCACATTTTGCAACACACAGGAATATTAGCTATTTTTTATGTGAGGCAATAGCTTACGTATTTCTCAGATGCTCCATATTGCTGTCTGGTAATAAATGATATAAAACTAATTAGAACAAAATGCATTCCCTTGTATTTATGGTATTGCATAAAGTACTGGTTTTCCAGCAACTAGAGTCAAGCGTTCAAAGTATAAATCCATATTATCTTCGGAATGGGTCTCTCAGGCTCATTGGTCACTCCAATTTTAAAGTAATTTATTAATAGTTACCTTCATTATAGATTTGTGCTGTTCTTAACTATTGCTGAGCAATAAAAACACATGGTTATATTGGATGAAGTTGTGTATGAAATTCACTATGAATGAAATTAAATGAAGGTATCAAACTTTTATCCTCTGTTACATTAGTTAATTGACTAGTAAATAAACTTTATTTTCTATATATAACATGAGGTTGTGTTACATAGGGTCATTTCTGAGCTATCAGTCGGTTCCACCTTTTTGATTATATAAGAAAAAATGTAAAATTATATTTCAACTTATTTTAAATTGGTATCCATGACCGCTACCTGTTGGTAGGTATCATTGGTACCAATTAAAATGAAAGTTAAATAATAATTATATATTTTTTCTTACATGATCGAAAATGTGGAACTGTCCTATAACTCAGATTTTGCTCTAGTTCCTCCTCACCATACCATTCCAAATCTTTATGTCAGCTGATTCGTTTTTTTTTTTTCATTATCATGGAATGACTCTCTGAAATTAACCCCTTGCATGACGTGTATTTTACCACTGAATATTCAGGGTATTGAACTCTGTAAGTGATGATCTTTAGTATCAATTAACTAACAACTTTCTTTTAATTTAATAGATTGTGCAATTATTTGTTATTTCTAACACGATAATTATTAATAAGCTATCAGATATTTTGATCAAGTATTTAGTAATGATATAAGTAGTGTATGAAAACCAGAAGCTGAAATCTAAGTAAAGTAATGTTTACATATAATAATATATAATTTATATAATTAAAACTTTGAATAGTTATATTCAGATGTATAGAACCAACTATCATATGTATAATTTTTTAAATATTATGAATTACATTCTCTGTTGCTTTAAAATTTAAATTATTCAATTAACCTTTATTTCCTCTAAAGGCTACATTATCCGTTATTGTATGTCGTACAGTTTTCACAGTCATTTAAATGTTTAACTGACGTACTCATATCTCTGGTAGGATCAGTGTGTGCCTATTCATGTAGTGTATCAAATAGACCCCCCGCTTCTATTCACCTCTATATATAGGGCAAGCTCCTAGTTATCGAACTGTTCCACATTTTCGATCCTATAAGAAAAGGATATGATAATTTAACTGGATATCTTAATTAGTATCCATGATACCTGCAGGTAACGTGGATACAATTTGAAATTATGTTCATATTTTCTTACCAAGATCGAAAATGTGGAACTGTTCGATAACTAGGAGCTTGCCCTATATATAGAGGTGAATAGAAGCGGGGGGTCTATAAAAAATAGACTACATGAATAGGCACCTTCTTGTACCTCTACATACACACTTCACAACAGATTCACCAGCTTTCTAAGGCAGTCATCCAAAACAAACACATGTCAAAAAGTGGCACTCTCATATAGAGTTCTTTCTGCACGTTACAGTGATTTCAATCGAATTGGAATAGTCTTCACCGTGAAACTCTTTCATGTGCAGTCATGGTATTGTTCTGCAGGTTATATAGCATTCATATCACAATTCTCTCTACTAATTTTGGTAACTTATCGTGTTGTTAATACATATTCCATATATTTATGGTCTCTTTCAGCTTCTTGCCTTGTAATTTTAATGATAATTTACTGTGAGGAGGTATGGATCAGGTAACATTTCTCTCGTTTTTATGAATCCAATTTGTTCGTTATTTCTCTATCCCCTTGTCAGTTTCAATGTGATTGCTAACAGCTGATGCAGTCTGGTGAATAGTATTTTCTCACGGTAATGACTCTGTATATGTCACGGTAACGCTCTATAATATCACAGGAAGTTACGTGTGTTCAATTAGACTCACTATCAAGAAATGGATGGAACCTTACGTTAGCCCTAGGAAACTCTACACGGAAACTATATGTGGTCTGACTATATACATTTATTACACTCATTAAAAATATTATTCATTTCTATTAGTTTATATTGCATACGCGAAATGAAATTAATATTCATTTTATAACCTTTTCGTACTAAAATTAATTATTGAACGTTGATATTTATTAAATTTGATTTAATAATTGTAAGATTCATTTTTATTCGTACAGTTTTATTGCATACGTGGAATTTACTTTATTTTAATATAGAAAAATTCCTGCTCAATCGGATTATTATTATCAAATTATTAACATTCAACTATTAATACTCGATTTAAGGCACTGATAAAGAAGGTCTTAATATTTTAATGCAAAATAATTTAAAGATAGAGAAGATTTACAATCTTGGTTATCTGACACCTAATTTGGTATGTGCTATGTTGCTGATCTTCCTGTCCTCGTATATGCGGGTACTAGAGCCTCTTAATACCCATGTAATGTCTGTTAAAAACCTAATAGAGGGACTTGCGAGAAGATTTAAACTGTACTTCTATTAGTCACCGACTGGTGGTAAGTAGCTTTTCTGCATCCATTAGAATTGTGACCGATAAGTTGTAGGTGACGTAGTTCATGGAGCCACTTTCTTTTCTGACTGCTGCTTTCAGTCCCTTGTACTTAATTTTCATTTGCACTTTGTTTGAAAGCAGACGTTAAAAGCAGTGCTAAATTTATTAATTTTACTGTTATTCCATCTTCATTAGTAACGCATACATTAATCAACATTCTGATGATGACTCATTAATTTTCGTATATACCCTTAAATATATAATAACTAGCTAATTGAACGTTTAAAACAGACAGATGCGGATATTTTGTTATCTTTCGTCAGGTACTTATCTCTCTTGTATAGTTTCCTGTGTGCCAACAGTCAATAGTAATGTATATTCATATCGTCAAAATACCTTATGATATTCCCATGAAAAATGGTCACTGAACAGTTTTTCAAATGTACTTTAAAATCAATTAATAATTTCTTTAAGTTTTTACATCTATTGGTCTGGACCCAAGGATCCATTGTTCAAAATTGTTTTAATTCCATTTCCCCGTCTTTTTACAATTGGTTGTATCCCAATGCTTCAACAGACCCTATACAAATAGTATATATATTTCTATGTACACTGTGTAACTGAAGTTGTGATCTGTTGGGTCAATCACTCAGCACGTTCGTAGGGTAGCTAAAAGATATCGAGTGATAGATACACTCACTGTATCTATTTGGTAACAGACTCAAGTGTATCGAGTTACTCTTCCATTTTAGGCTAATGTTAGAGTGTATAAAGTTATTGAAGAGAGCGGGGCGGGGTGTCTCTTTGGCTCCGAACTGTTGTAATTAATTTGAGTGTATTTTTCCCTTTTTTATAATCTTTTAAACGCTACTTGCGGGTTTAGAGGATAGCGCTAGGGTTATGCTCCTCAATTATTGGGTCTGAAAGTTTTGGTTAGGCAAGTTAGGTAAGTAAAGCGTAAAAATAAATAATACTGTTGGTTACAGTATATACATGTTACAGTATTGATAGTCGTGATTTGTGATATTTAAGTGCTAGATTTTCTCTCACAACCATATTTCTTCATTGTTGTGTCCTAATATACTAGTTTTCATGCATGTTCCTTTTAACTAATTTCATCTAACCGTGTAGGGTTAGGGATTATTTATCGAAATGTTCCACATATTTGATCATACAATTAAAAAGTATATACCTAATCGTAATTTAACTTTTATTTAAATTTCATCCATCTTACATTCATACCTGCAGCTATCATCGATACTAAAGACATACCGAGTTGAATATTAATTTATATACTTTTTTCCCATATGATCGAAAATGCAGAGCATTCCGATAGTATTTAACTTACTCTAATTCCTTTTGTCTTCTTGTTTTTGCCCATTTTTCAGTCAATGACATTTTGATGCGACACAGTTCGTGCTAATTCCTTATCACTCGTAGTGATGCCTTGACAGATTGCCTCACCAATGCCACTGATAGTTAATATATCAGTGGATCACCAAGCTAGCGATCTATTCAATGTTATTAGCTATTGATAGCACTTGGCGAAGATCCCCCTCTTAATCTTCTCTTCCCGTATAGTTGTAGTTTGATTTTTATTGTACTTCAATTACTCTGGTAAGAACTTCTGATGTCAACTTAATGATGAAGTTAAGTTGCCTTCATTTTGTTTTGGTAATCCATAAGATAAATTTGTACCTTATATCCTTTTTTATTTTGCCACTAAGTTTTCAATTTTTTTACTTTAAATAATATGAATATTTCAACTTTTCTACATTATTTAATCAAATGATAAAGTAACCACTTCTAATCAGTAACAGTTCGATTTCCTCATGTCATGTCCTTTTATATTTTATCTGTCAATCAGAGTAATGTTATCCTTGTCAGATATTTGTTAATTTGGTTTCCTTGATGAATTAACTGTGTTGATTACAAAACTGTATCTGGGCTATTGTTACTAAATCTTATCTAGGCTACTATTACTAAATCGTATTTAGGCTACTGTTACTAAATCGTATCTAGGCTACTGTTACTAAATCGTATCTAGGTTACTGTTACTAAATCGTATCTAGGTTACTGTTACTAAATCGTATCTAGGCTACTGTTACTAAATCGTATTTAGGCTACTGTTACTAAATCGTATTTAGGCTACTGTTACTAAATCGTATTTAGGCTACTGTTACTAAATCGTATTTAGGCTACTGTTACTAAATCGTATTTAGGCTACTGTTACTAAATCGTATTTAGGCTACTGTTACTAAATCGTATTTAGGCTACTGTTACTAAATCGTATTTAGGCTACTGTTACTAAATCGTATTTAGGCTACTGTTACTAAATCGTATTTAGGCTACTGTTACTAAATCGTATTTAGGCTACTGTTACTAAATCGTATCTAGGCTACTGTTACTAAATCGTATCTAGGCTACTGTAGCTAAATCGTATCTAGGCTACTGTAGCTAAATCGTATCTAGGCTACTGTAGCTTAATCGTATCTAGGCTACTGTTGCTAAATCGTATCTAGGCTACTGTTACTAAATCGTATCTAGGCTACTGTTACTAAATCGTATCTAGGCTACTGTTACTAAATCGTATCTAGGCTACTGTTACTAAATCGTATCTAGGCTACTGTTACTAAATCGTATCTAGGCTACTGTTACTAAATCGTATCTAGGCTACTGTTACTAAATCGTATCTAGGCTACTGTTACTAAATCGTATTTAGGCTACTGTTACTAAATCGTATTTAGGCTACTGTTACTAAATCGTATTTAGGCTACTGTTACTAAATCGTATTTAGGCTACTGTTACTAAATCGTATCTAGGCTACTGTTACTAAATCGTATCTAGGCTACTGTTACTAAATCGTATCTAGGCTACTGTTACTAAATCGTATCTAGGCTACTGTTACTAAATCGTATCTAGGCTACTGTTACTAAATCGTATCTAGGCTACTGTTACTAAATCGTATCTAGGCTACTGTTACTAAATCGTATCTAGGTTACTGTTACTAAATCGTATCTAGGTTACTGTTACTAAATCGTATCTAGGCTACTGTTACTAAATCGTATCTAGGCTACTGTTACTAAATCGTATCTAGGCTACTGTTACTAAATCGTATCTAGGCTACTGTTACTAAATCGTATCTAGGCTACTGTTACTAAATCGTATCTAGGCTACTGTTACTAAATCGTATCTAGGCTACTGTTACTAAATCGTATCTAGGCTACTGTTACTAAATCGTATCTAGGCTACTGTTACTAAATCGTATCTAGGCTACTGTTACTAAATCGTATCTAGGCTACTGTTACTAAATCGTATCTAGGCTACTGTTACTAAATCGTATCTAGGCTACTGTTACTAAATCGTATCTAGGCTACTGTTACTAAATCGTATCTAGGCTACTGTTACTAAATCGTATCTAGGCTACTGTTACTAAATCGTATCTAGGCTACTGTTACTAAATCGTATCTAGGCTACTGTTACTAAATCGTATCTAGGCTACTGTTACTAAATCGTATCTAGGCTACTGTTACTAAATCGTATCTAGGCTACTGTTACTAAATCGTATCTAGGCTACTGTTACTAAATCGTATCTAGGCTACTGTTACTAAATTGTATCTAGGCTACTGTTACTAAATTGTATCTAGGCTACTGTTACTAAGTCGTATCTAGGCTACTGTTACTAAGTCGTATCTAGGCTACTGTTACTAAGTCGTATCTAGGCTACTGTTACTAAGTCGTATCTAGGCTACTGTTACTAAGTCGTATCTAGGCTACTGTTACTAAATCGTATCTAGGCTACTGTTACTAAATCGTATCTAGGCTACTGTTACTAAATCGTATCTAGGCTACTGTTACTAAATCGTATCTAGGCTACTGTTACTAAATTGTATCTAGGCTACTGTTACTAAATCGTATCTAGGCTACTGTTACTAAATCGTATCTAGGCTACTGTTACTAAATCGTATCTAGGCTACTGTTACTAAATCGTATCTAGGCTACTGTTACTAAGTCGTATCTAGGCTACTGTTACTAAGTCGTATCTAGGCTACTGTTACTAAGTCGTATCTAGGCTACTGTTACTAAGTCGTATCTAGGCTACTGTTACTAAGTCGTATCTAGGCTACTGTTACTAAATCGTATCTAGGCTACTGTTACTAAATCGTATCTAGGCTACTGTTACTAAATCGTATCTAGGCTACTGTTACTAAATCGTATCTAGGCTACTGTTACTAAATTGTATCTAGGCTACTGTTACTAAATCGTATCTAGGCTACTGTTACTAAATCGTATCTAGGCTACTGTTACTAAATCGTATCTAGGCTACTGTTACTAAATCGTATCTAGGCTACTGTTACTAAATCGTATCCAGTCCACTGTTACTAAATCGTATCCAGTCCACTGTTACTAAATCCTATCCAGGCTACTGTCAGTTACTTAATCGTATTTAGGCTTATATTTGACTGAAGAGTGTATCCTTGATACGTCATTTATTAGTCCATCTAACAACATTTATTAATTTCCAAATAAAAGTGTCTTCTATAGTGATATGTCACCTCTGTTATCAGTCAAGCTAGGCCTGTCCTTGCTCCTACATTGCCCCTCTAATCTGCAGTCACCTTGCCGACTGATAAGGCTGCATAGCTCATAAATAGGGCTAGCATAGCCCTCTATACCTCAGTCTGCTAATTACCATGTGATGTACATTACACTGATCATTAACCCTATCTATGTAGAGGAGAGTGGGGGCATTCTTTCGTTAGCAAAAGCTTTGATTGTCGATGAAAGGAATTAAATTAGTTATATTTGCATTAAATTGGTGATAAATTGTGTTGTGGTAAATTATATTGTTTTCACTTTTAACATGTTTATTAATGATTGCAAGTATGCTTATATATATCAACATTGAATTCTTATGTTAATGAGTATTTGTTTAGCTTAATATCTATAACCTAGTGTAAGAGTTTGTATATTAGTTATTTGTTTATCCTGATGCATTTTATTACTCTTACACTAAATGGTTTCTTGTTCTATGTTGCTCTTATATATTCTGTTAAAATTCGTATAATATCATCATAACTTTTTTAGTAGAGGTTCTGATAGATGTAAAATAAAGTGTTTGAAAGTTTAATCGGAGAGAAGAGTCTCTGCGTTATGCTATTTTCACAAATCACCTGTTTTCTAATTTCCTATTATTTATACCGATATTAAAATATCTACTAGCATTAAATTTAGTTAAGTTTCTTTTTGGAAATATGAAATTAGTAAAATGTGAGAAAATAGTTACAGACACATTTTTATTTGACTGTTCATTACGAAAGTTTTTTAATTTACTAATAGTTTATTTTATGATGCGACACACTCACTTCTTTATAAAACCTTTTTTACTGTGATAAATTACGAATTATCGGGCAGTTCCACATCTTCGATCATTTAAAAATATGTATAATTTGACAATGTAACGTTATTTTAATTGGTATCGATGATACCTCCAGCTATCGTGGACACCAATTAAAATAACTAGTAAAATAGCAAATAATTTTTTTCTTGAACGATCGAAAATGTGGAACAGTCTGATGATTTGTAACTTACCCCAAGACATTTGATACTACATGTATACCATCGCTACTTCTTTTCTTATACATTATCAGTATAGTATGTCGGTAATAAGAATAACAAGTGTATAATAACCTTGTAGCAGTTAAGCTACTTATTTCATAATCTATTAACAGAGACTAATGTCAGCTCTATACCTTTAGTGTGATTGTTGTTGTTCTTTTTAGTTATTCCATGAATTTTTAGGGTAAGTTACGAATTATTTGACTGTTCAAATTTCTGATTCCGATAAAAAATTACAGTAATACAATTTTTGAAGCTCTTAATTAAAATTTACATTATAGCTTCACATATGTTGGAACTATAATATTCATAGTATTTTTAATAGGGCCATTATATTGCTTATAATATAATAATAATACACTTCATTAATAATCATATAAAAAGTGTTTATTAAAACATGGTTCTTCGAAAATTTAAGTGATTATTAAAATGTTTCATTACTAACACTTTCCTAAATGGTTCCATACAATCTCCAGTAATGTTTCCAGCCATTTCAACACTAATGTTTTGCGTTCTTTTTTCTCGCTATCGTAGTCACGCTGTGCGCCGTCGTATCCTTTTAAGTGCTAGCGCGTGCACACGTCTGTCGTACCTCCTATATTGGTATATCACACTTCCTCTGTGTGCGTTCATCACCTGCTGTGTGTCTGCAACGTCTAACCCATTCACTGCTATTCTCTAGTGCACTGAACTATTTAATTGTGTACACTTTTCTTATTGTCTTCTATTGCAAGTCCCTTGTGTTTTTGTTGTATGTTTATTGAGGCAAAGATCCTTTCTGTACCAATTTATTCTATGTGACCATCAATTTGCATTAATTTCATTGGTACCAACTACTGTACATACACTTTATGTAAATTTGTCAAATGCTATTTTAGATGTAATTTTCTAATTTATTATTACTTGAATAAAGGTGTTATATCCGGGTAATTTACTTGTTAGCTGATATTACTTTTTCTGAACATGATAAGTGAACATGAAAATGGTTCAAATCAGTCCTACTATTCTCCTATTATTATTTTTGTAAATCTATTACTAAATAAATGAATTAGAAACTACAAACATCGAAACCATATTTTGGTTCTCTTCAACTTTGTATTATTAAGTTCTTTTCTACTTAATTTATAGGTTTATATTAAATTCTGCCACACTTTCCAATTAAAGCTAATTATTTATTTTCCTTGTCCAAATATGTTCACCAATATGCTGGAATTTACATTAGAGTCTCATCAAACTCAGGCCCGTCTATTTTTAGAAATAGTTCATATTAGTTATGCATTGCTTTGGAAATTCCCTTTGGTATATTCAAACGAAATAGTTTGTTTGTTATTTTTGTATAGAAATATATAGCTTCGCTATATTTCTGATATAAGTAGAGGTGAGCCTTTCCTCTGCCCTTCTCTCCCCTTTAATATTCGCAAATAACTGCAGCTAGATTGCTAGTGGCAGGGAAAGCTATCTTCTAAATATAGTCTGCATTTTAACATTTAATGCAGTTATGAATACGGTGACATGTTTATGAGTTATGCCCCTTTTTGTCACATTCGTGGTAAGAGACTGTGAGTGAGTAGCTTTACTGCATGCATTCATGAGCATTGTCACAGACTCTTGTAGATGATTTTGTTTATAGAGCCACTTTCCGCTCTCACTGCTTAAGTCCCTTGTATTTAATTAATCTGCCTTTAGGGCCTTGTCACACGAGCGGTTTTGTCTCTTGAGGAAATTATTGTTATGCGGCGCTTTTGGTTCGTTGAATACGCTCCAAAAACGCTCGTGTGACTGGGCCCTTAGTTCCGAAACAGACCTAAACCACTCAAAGTTTAATTTTATTATTCTTGATTAATACAAAAATATAATCGAAAGCAGCTTTAGTCATAACTCATATGACTAAAGAATCATAACTCATTCAGCTATCTTGATGATAAAAGTTAAAATATTGAACAAAAAACTCATGAACGTTGAAATGAAGATTTATATTTTCTAGTTTTGTGTAGGTAATCTATTTAAAGATTGACCATCTTACTCTCAACTTATCTGGTCATATATACTAACCAACTTGTCGCTGTAGATGAAGACTTAGATAAACTTGTTTTTATCTTATAGTAGATAATTATGGTATGGCCTACTAAGAGTAGGTGACACGTCATTCAATCTTCTATCGCCCCACCATAACTTTCTCTTCATTCCGTTGAATGCTTTATTCATTCACTACTCTTCCATTCACCATTCATTTCTTTGATTTTCCATTGATGCAGTTTAGTCATTTCCTGGACAGACTGTAACTATGAATCACACCGGATACACCTAACTGGAATACCTTGCTTCGCACTAATACCTACATTGCATATACCTTCTTAAATTTTACTTACATCTTCTGTATTTACATTTTATACCTACGTGCTTAAACATTCATACTTATCCCTACTGTATGTATATATACCTCATTACTTATACCTTCTTACTTAAAACAGTCATGCTTGAACAGACCTTCATATTTATACCTAGTGTATTTATGTTTTATACTTCTTTCATGTCCACTGCACGGGTTATATCTAAGTTACTAAGTGACATTCTTGATGACTGTACTTTTTGCTTACGTTTCATAGAATAGTGATGTCATAATTATAAGGTTTTGAATCCTGCATACTATGTAGTCTCTGCAGATGTAAAATAGTACGTATTAATGTTCATTATAAAGTTTCTTCTATATGTAGACTTTGATAAAGTCTATAAAACAGATACTGCTATTCTTTATATTGTGTATGTTGAATAGATATTTTTTTGTCCATTGTAAATAAAGCTTGTATTATAAGTAGCTTTACATTGAACATGCTAATTCTCAAATATTAAGATCATTTTAGACCCACCATTTTTCCTAGTAACAATGTTCAATAGCTTAATTGCTCAATTTCCTTTTTCATTCAGACTAATTTACTGATTTCCATGTTATTATTCTATAAAAGACTCGTAAATTGGTTGCATCATGCTTCTGCATAACAAATTACAAAATTCCTGATCGGGGCAGTTAACCAGTTGACCTGCTAGTGCCGACTGCTCACTCCTCATAAGGGTGACATTACCGCGTGAGAGCATGGCGAAGGCAACCTTAGAGACGTTGTTTGTGAGGGTGGTAAGGGGTTGAGACAACGCTAGCCACTAGATTTCTATCTCGAGTGGTTTAGGCTCAGGAAATCGGTTATAGAATCATTAGTGTGATTACTACTCCCTGTCTTGTGGTTTTCGTAAGGTTGGTAAGCTTGATATTTACAGTAGAGTTATCCTAGTATAGAAGTTGGTAATGATAGACTTTTACATAGTTTGATTCAGTAAATATATATAATTCTATCCATTTAACGATAGTGTGGATATTATATCCCAACATTCAACCAATGTTCCTTTGAAATTCAACCAGTGAGTGTTCCTCCAACATTAAACCAATGTTTCTTCACCATTCAACCAATGTTTCTCCACGATTCAACCAATGTTTCTCCAGCAGTCAACCAATGTTTCTCCAGCATTCAACCAATGTTTATCCACCATTCAACCAATGTTTATCCACCATTCAACCAATGTTTATCCACCATTCAACCAATGTTTATCCACCATTCAACCAATGTTTCTCCGTCATCCAACCAATGTTTCTCCGTCATTGAACCAATGTTTCTCCATCATTGAACCAATGTTTCTCCATCAGCCAACCAATGTTTCTCCACCATTCAACCAATGTTTCTCCACCATTCAACCAATGTTTCTCCACCATTCAACCAATGTTTCTCCACCATTCAACCAATCAATGTTCTTCAATCTTTATGATCTACAGCTCAACAATGAAGTCAATTTACCTGGTTTCTATCATTCACTCTTAGCCAGGTACGGTATCACAGGTACTCTGGGTGGTATGCTCCATTATAATTCATGTTCTCTATCCAGTAGGCCTAAGATCTAGCCCTAATGTTCAACTGTGATGTCTCTGTCGCGAGAACGTCTCGTTTCCGTCTGCGTCTCGCAGTTACTTAGAGATCTCTAGGAGGTCAGCTCAATAATTAGCTTCGTGCCGAGGTATTTCCTATCAACTGATAGCGTCAAAAGGAGTCACATGTGTTGGTGCTGGATGAAAGGAAACTCTATTTGATATGTTTGTGCTAGGAATATTCTGTTACCATCATTAATACCAATAAGAGTACCGACTCCTGAAAATCTCCGATACTACTATAGCGGTAGCGATAAATATGGCTGATATAACCAGTATTAACACAATAATTATTACCGACACTTGGTCTTGGGAATATACCGATACCAAAAAATCACCGATACTCCGATTCCGATAACTAAAAAATGGGCGATCTAACGATTACCAATGTATTGGTTATCTGCCGATACCTAAAATTCACATATCTTCCGTTACCGATACCTAAAAAATAGCCGATATATGGAGTACCGATAGTATCGGTACAGTCCTAATTTGTACCGATTTCTTTTTTAAACTATTGTAGGACCATAGGAGATCTTCAGTGGCCCCACCATAACTTTCTCTCTGAAATAACTAACTGTAACGTAGCGCATATGGTGCTAGGAATCCTTCTTTGGATATTGCGTCATGTTGGAGTGAAAGCCATGTTCTAGTGTAATAATGATACATGACTTTTTCACATGTGTAAATGCTTTACCTTCTTTGAAATAGCATATGATATTTATTAGCGCTATCTCTTAACTATCATTTCTTCAACAGCATTCTCTTTTTTATACATTTCAGTGCACAGTAATCTAAGATTTAACTATATCCGTCAATAACATGTTTCAGATATGATATAACCGGGTGTAGATCATGAGCCCCCCTGTTTTTCAATCCTTATTTACCTATATTTTTTAATCCTTATTAACACTTTCGTAGTTCATTACTGATTAAAGATCATCATCATTAAACATTAAAAATATATTTATATCGGGAGGGGGGGGGGGGCTCTTGACCGTACCCCGATAAAACCACAGGTTCGGTTTTGGATATGTAAGTTAAACTTCCATCTTTGAATTATATTATTTTAAATCTCCATCCCTTTCAGGGTTACTATTCAGTAGTCAGACACTTTTGTAGTTTATAACTGATTTAACATAAAATATATGTATATCGGGGGGCGTGCCGAACCCCGAATCCCCCTGCCAGGTCATTAAACAATCATGAAGTGTGCAGTACTACAAACTAGCGGATTCAACAAACTACATTAAATTATTAAATCAAATGAGGGATTGCATCATATTAATTAATATTAATAAATAAAAGATTAGGTAATATAAAATTTAAAAACGGAAAGAAATGAAAATTATTGTATTATTTAGATTAGTTATTAATTGAGTATACATATTTAATCATATTTTTTATTTTAATCAAAAAATAAAAAGAGATATAACACAGAATGATGCAACTGTCGGATTAATGGCACCCCCCCCCCCCCCCCTAGTACTCCTAACGTGTTTAAACGCGTTAGGCTGCGTAGTTCCTACTTTCCTGTTTTTATTTTGCGCAACTGACCTGTCTAGCCATGAATTTGCCCGCTAACTCGCCTTCTTTGTTTGAGTCAGAAATATTGGTTCTGTTTCCTTTTTTTTCCATTTGGTGAATACATTTCTAATTAATGCGATTAGTTGATAAACTGCCCAGAGAATTTATGGTGGGGTCATAGTAGATTAAGTAAGACCTCCTGTGGCTCTACCATAATTTGATACGTTCATGCACATTGGAATTGTCAATTTGATAAGTTTATTATATCAAAAAATAATCTTAACTCAATAATATTTTTTTATAGATTTTTGCATCTCTTCAAAAAAAATATGTAGAGAACAAATCATGGAATAAAACAACCGTTAAATAAGACTCCTTTGTTCAGAAGAGATTATTCCCACATGAAATTGAATACGAAATGAAAAAAAAAACACTATATCCATCAGTGTGACTGTGCACTTATTACTGTACATACAATTGCCGTCCATCTCCTTTTCTTTCTTGCTGTAAATGTTCGTACGCACGAGCGCTCAACCCCCTCCCTCGAGCTAAATCGCACTCTGCTGTGTGATTCCACTCTCTGAACTTCCAAAGCAACTCAACAGTTCCACCCACTCACGTCTAGAGAACGCAATGGAGAAACTATTTGATATTGCTTAAGGTGATTGTAAATTATAATGTAATGAAAATTAATAAAACATTAACCATATACAAGTTACAATAAATCAAATTAAAATATATTAAAGAAAGACATCAAGTTATGATTAAATTCATCGATACTATCTTTCTTTATCTGTTAACACAGTCGTTCTCTCTCGCCCAGCATTCTATACACAAATGTCGTTTAATGAAAAAATCGATGATAATTTTATTATGAATTAGCACCCCAGCACCCAGTTCATCCCTGATAGCTACCCCTAGCTGCTGGTATTGCTTCCTGTCTCCCACGCCCCATCTTCTGCTGGGTATCATCCGTATCTGGAGGCTAGTATTCATGCTCTCCCGTACTTAAAGTGTGCTCTTTATCCTTTGAGCGACTGTGTCCTGGGTACTAGCAGGGGAAAAAGTATATATACCTCTGCTATACTGCAACTTGTGCTAATTTTCTTCAAACCTATATGGTATTCACAGTAAACGTGTGATATTGTTTTGATGTACTAATAGCGTTTTAAATTTAATATTGGAATTAATGTCTCATAATGTGATTGAATATTGTTAATATATAAAAAAATTTATTTAAGATTTATATCGCGTTATTATATAATATCAATATATATAGTTATGTAAAATTGTAGAATTCTCTGTATAGCTCTTACTATTCACTATTTTTTTCATTGATTAGGTACATGTTCAATCAATTCTAGCGAAGTGATCATAAAGCATTTTAATTAGGTAGCCACTGGTGTATGAATTCTTTAGTAATGAATTGTAAACATTGTTTGTTTTCTATTTAGATTGACTTTTGATATAATCGAATATGTTGACCGTTTTTCATGCCGCATGTTTGTTAGTGTACCAACACCGGCATTTACCCTTCAGTTTAATTAACATGTTTTTTATTTAATTAGAAGTTAACAAACTATTAATGATTTTATATCAATCTTGTTGAGAATTTGTTTTATGTCATTTGTTTTTCAAGTCATTCAAGACGAACGGAATATTTTCAGTGATTAAAATCAACATACAAAATCTTATTTTTATTTTATTTCAAGTTTGTACATTGATAAACTCTTCCAATGTGTAATTTTTCTCCAGCTCCGTTATCACACTATCGCCTTGCTTCCCTTTCATCCATTTCCTCTGTTTTTTGCTGAGTAAGCTAAATGAGTGAGAGTTCAAGAGGTGACACAGTCTCTCTCAGGGCAAGGCTTTGGCGTCTTTGAAGGGTGTGATTGATAGTGAGAACTCATGTGACTAGCCCACTTAGAAAAGTGTGGAGGGATTGTAGAAGATAAAGTGAAGAGCAGGACTAGGGTAAGTTAAGAACTATAGGTCAGTTTCGCATCTTCGGCTATATGAAAAAATAACTATATAATTTTAATAAAAATTATATAGTTTTAAACTTTTTTCTTATATTTCCGAAGATGTGAAACTGACCTATAATTCGTAACTTACCCTAGTCATTCTCTTTAATTTACATCAGATTTTTTGGTGCAGTACCATCAGCTGTAAGAGAGCACCTTGACCCTGTGCACTTTTTCAGGGTGGGCCTGTGCACCACAAAGGGCAGTGGTCCTTCCATCCACCATTCCTACTTTCCATATTTACGGGGCACTCTAGTAATTCCTAAACAGACCTTGACTCTTTGAAGCTATCTTCTCCTCCTATGATAATCGCCTGAATTTGATCTCTACCAGAGTTATTTTCACGATGTACTCGTAAAAGCTGAGGAATAATTGGATTGTTTTGAATTTTAATAATCACCTTTTCTCGTCCTGGATCATATATTCTGTGGTTTGTAAGATTTGTATTATGATCAGATTGCTGTTGTTATTGTTTGTATTTTCATATACTCTTATCAACCAAGTTTTTAGTCGTTATAAGATGCATATGGTCGTATTACGATAAGTAAAACATTTCTATGAACATGAGAAGTTCTGAATTGTACTAGATTTTATATAATACTTAAGATAAATATATAATTTAAATACCGGCATATTTTTCTTCATGGTCGAAAATGTAGAACTGTTCGATAACTAGGAGCGTACCTTCCAGTTAGCACTTTGATCTTTGTTTAACTAGGGTGTTATCAATACCTAGAGCATCCCTAGTTTTTCTTGCATTCCTAGACTGTTTCTCACGCCGGAGGAGTACATACGGGTCAGTTTCCTGTTGACTCCAGCGTTAGCAACACTAGTGGTGTCTGTCTCTATGTCTGTGCAACAAGTGACTCTAGGAGTGTGCCCTTACTAGTTGCTAGACACTTGGTGATAACTATATGATGTTGAAGTCAAAAATGAAGAAGTAAGTTCGGGTGAAAAGTGCAATTGCTTTAGTAAATCTTTTCAATGAAATAATAAAGGTAACTAAATAAATAGGAAATTCTTCCAGTTGTTTATCTACAGAATCTCTTTGAGCTAAACTTCAGTTACCGTGTCAGTCTGTGAATGTTAATAATGTGGCGGTACCATTTTATTTCTGTTTAATTTTGTGTTAATTTATACTGCAAATATTTTTACTGTATGTATTTTTTGAATTAAACTCGCTAATTAACTAAACAAAAGAATAATCAAAGCGATATAGAAATATATATTATATTTAGAATTTAAAAAAATTTAATGTAGTTATTAATTCAAATAAATCTCTTAAAGCATTTATTATAATGTAGCTATTAAATCATTAATGCAATTTCAATGTTTTTTATTTTATTTTATCAGCTGTTTCTAGTTTCTTTTCTGATCTAAATTCCAACCTTACCAAATTTTAATTCTATTTTCCCTTAACATGTTTAATGAGTTTATAAGTTGCTACGTGATGTCCGACAGTGTTGTATTTAATTCTTATAGCGAGACCTGGCAAAAATTTCCTACGGTTTGGTATAATGGGGCTGCTTTCCGGTCACCACATTTTCTTCCATTTAACTTGCGGTGGTGTAATTACCCATGTATTCCTCTCCTGCTAACCCTAACCCCCCCCCCCCCTATCCTCACCACAACAAATTGGTAACGAAAATATTGACGAATAAAATATAGGATTTAATAAAAATCATTTAGTTTGGTTATTTCTTTTCGTAAACTTATGTTTTAGAATATTATATTTTCACATTAAAAACAAGAAGATAATATGATTTTAAAAAAAGACAAGAATGAAAATAATGATGATTATTTATATAATGTGACAAGAAGATTATTTGATTTTGAAGAAAGACAAGAATGAAAATAATGATGATTATTTATATAATTGTGAACATGAAGAAGTATGTACTTACTAAATCACACAGGTTTTTGTCAATACTATAGACCGCGATTTGATGATAAATTAATAATATTATATTTTGGTAATTTATCCAAAACATGCAAAATACTAAAAAAAAAAAACTGGCCAATGCAGGAATTGAAGAAAGTTCATATTAATTATTTCTATACATCACTAGTGAAGATCTATTTCAGTTTTGAATATTTGTATGATGACTATATTATTTTTTATTTATTTTTCCAGTCATGATTGGTGGAATCAATCTCTGAAAATGTGCAAATTTCATACTTCAAGTTATGAAATATCAGAAAGCTTCTTACATTATTATGTGAGCTCAAGCGGTCAAAAAAGCTAGGGGTCACAGACGACCCCCTTCTCTCGGTGGTACTATTAGGTTTAATGTCTTTTTATTCTAAAGTTCAAGATGTATATACTTGACAGGATAAGTCCTTCCTTAGCATCTGCATCCTTTCTCCTGTCCCTTTAAGATGACTTTTCCAGTTCCTTTCACCTGCTTCCTTTGTAGGATCAACCGCACGAGTTCTTAACCTATAACTGTCACTACCCAGCCAGAAAATTATATGCACTAGGACTGAAATATGTATGCACAACTTATTTTAGAAATGTATATGCACAATTTATGGTGGGGCCATAGAAGATTAAGACCGTACTTATTCTTCCACAATTTTTCTCTATGAGTAATAGCTTTAAATGATGTATACCTCTTATATTAAAAAATGTTCCTAGATAATCTAGTGCATCTCATATCTCCACTGTTACTGGTGTGACGGACCCGTTCTGTCACAGTGAATAATGCTGTGACACTCTCGGTGCTTGTGACCTCCTGTGATAAACTCTATCAACACTTTTCGATATTTGACAACAATGCTAATATGGACAGTGAAAATATCCTGTTACTTGACTTATTTATTCATGTCGTGGTTTTAGAGCTACTTTTCTCCTTATTAGTTTCAGTTATTTAAGTTGGAGCGACCTTAGTTCTAGAGGATAGTGGTGCTAGGGTTATGCTCTTCATCTACGAGGTCTTAGTTTTTTATTCAAGTCCCTTGTATCTAATTTAGTTTTGACGTCATTGATATGACCTCTGCCTCCAAAGCAGACGTCAAAACTCCCATTAAATAAGTTAATTGTAGCCAAGTTAATTTTCCTCATTTTCAGTTAATTTAGATGTTAAGTGTGTGGAGAGAGACATTTGAATTGCAAAGAAGAATCTTCTAAGATTCTTCTTAGAGTCGTGATAGCCCTGACCGATAATGAGGGAGTACCCCCACTGTGCAGAATCTCTATTGGAGAACATCCTCAGTACATGAGAATTACATCCTCACTATCTGGAGTACATTGTCACTGTCTGGAGTACATTGTCACTGTCTGGAGTACATTGTCACTGTCTGGAGTACATTGTCACTGTCTGGAGTACATTGTCACTGTCTGGAGTACATTGTCACTGTCTGGAGTACATTGTCACTGTCTGGAGTACATTGTCACTCTCTGGAGTACAGTGTCTCTCTCTGGAGTACATAAGGAGTACATTGACTCTCACTCTCGTGAGTACATCTCGAGTACATTGTCACTCTCTGGAGTACATTGTCACTCTGGAGTACATCTCGAGTACATTGTCACTGTCTGGAGTACATCTCGAGTACATTGTCACTCTGGAGTAGCTACATCTCGAGTACATTGTCACTGTCTGGAGTACATCTCGAGTACATTGTCACTCTGGAGTACATCTCGAGTACATTGTCACTGTCTGGAGTACATCTCGAGTACATTGTCACTGTCTGGAGTACATCTCGAGTACATTGTCACTGTCTGGAGTACATCTCGAGTACATTGTCACTGTCTGGAGTACATCTCGAGTACATTGTCACTGTCTGGAGTACATCTCGAGTACATTGTCACTGTCGGGAGTACATTGTCATTGTCGGGAGTACATTGTCACTGTCTGGAGTACATTGTCACTGTCTGGAGTACATCTCGAGTACATTATGCACTGTTAATTTATTTCTTTAATGCCACCATCCAATTTCTGTTTTACTTTTCATTGTAAATTAAAATACAACCTGTCCATTTGCTGTAGTTTGTCCTCAATAATAATTTTCTATGCACCATTTTCTGTGATAGCTTAAATAGGGCTAACTTACTTAGTTCAATCGCTATTATTCATTTATTATATTATTCAAAATATATTCACATGCATATATGTTTCATTTATAATTTTCAACAAAAAATAATATACATTTCATGTGTTCACGGACTCTCTATTAATTATTTCATCCATAGTTTTTCGTACCATTTCTCAAGGCAATGCGAATGCACTCGTTACTTTTATTTCATTTACAAGTCTCATTGTCTACATTCGTTTTTTAATGTAATTTCATCATTATTTGAATGTAAGAAGGCAGTGATGATGACTCAGCCCTTTTTCTTAATTTGTTTCATTATTTAAACCCAGTTGTTTTACCTTTAGTATAATTAATTGATTTAATTCTCTCATTCACTATGAAGTTCTAATGAAAGCTAATTATTTTTATTTTCTTTATTTCATATATATGAAAAAATGAATTAATTAAATTTTTTTTAAACAAAACTGCGCTTCGTAACTATTTACTCATTAACTTCCGAAATTTTAAATCCCCTTAAAATTTACCTTTTCTCCTTTTACTCAATTGTTTCTAACTTTCTATGCATTAATGTGAGTGTCTGAGTGCATTGGTGTGCATTCATCAGCTGCTTATCATTCATCCTTGCACTCTGTTGATAGAGTGACGGGGAAATGCACTGTGTGTGTACAGCGTGAAAACACACTGCAGCGGTAGAGTTCCTTCCGGTGTACCTAGCGCCAAAATAGATACATTTTAATGAATAGGAAGCTGTATCATAGATACCTTTTAATGTAGTGTATAGGAAGCTGTATCATAGATGCATTTAATATAGGGTATAGGAAGCTGTATCATAGATGCATTTTAATGTAGTGTATAGGAAGCTGTATCATAGATACATTTTAATGTAGTGTATAGGAAGCTGTATCATAGATACATTTTAATGTAGGGTATAGGAAGCTGTATCATAGATACATTTTAATGAATAGAAAGCTGTATCATAGATACATTTTATTATAGAGTGGGAGGCTGCATATCGTATTATATACATTATAGTATAGACTGCATAGGTAACTGTATCATATATACGTTTTAGTAAAGTGTTATGAATGATTCCCTTTTAATTACTAGTTCCATTTGAGAGTGAGGATTACTTCACCTGTATGGCTATTATTTTAGTGTCATTATTTTGTTTTTCTTTGTCATCACAGCTATTTGCCTCATTCAATAATTAACTTTTTATGTAAAATACATGCGTGTTGCATGGTAATGAATGAGGTTTGTATTTCTCTTCAATTTCGTTATTAGAAAGCACTATACTTTAAATTAAGAGTTTTTTCTGACTGTTTATACTTTTTACCGTAGGTTTCAATTTCCTTTGCCAATAGTTATTGGAACATAATGACTCATTTATTTCCCCAATCTCTTTCCCTTTAATTTGTCTTCATGTGCCTATTTAAAGAAGTTTTATAGTTTTTATTGTGGTGCCAAAACATCATTTCCTATGTTGAGCAACAGTGTTCGGGAAGTGGGGGAAACTCGCTCTTATTGCAGAGGGTCATAGGGGTTGTTTTCGCCTGTGTTGTTTCTCTAAGAGAAGTGCCTTTTCGTTGGCTGTACGTGGTTAAAGTGGCTTAGATTTGTAAACAAACTACTAAACATGCGGTAATTCAGACTTTCGATTATCGTGAGTGAGGAAACATCTTAGTGAAGAGAGGTTGAAGTGGGGTAGATCCGAGTTATCGATTTGTTACGCATTGTCGATTGTAAAATATATGATCTTTCAACATTTTAACTCGGTACTTTTATTTTATTTCTTATTCATGATACCTCTAACATGAATGCGAATTGAAATGTCAAAATAACGGGTTAAAATGTCATTATATATTTTTTTTGCTTTAATGATCGAAAATGTGAAACAGTTCGGTAACTCGAAACTTTTGTATGTTTCTTTTATTAGTGTATGAGTTAATAACATAATATCATATATTATTTGTAGGAGATTTTATGTATTTTATTTTGTCTAATTTATATTTTATCTCATGAATATAAATTTAAAAAAAATGAAAGAAAATCTATCTACTTCAGTCGAATCTTGAAATTTCGACATGTTCAAATTTGTTTAAAAAATTTTTTCCCGAAAGTCCAATCTTGGGATGAACAATGGAACATGTATGGATTTGTTCTTAACCTGTTGATACAAGCGTTAGACCATTCCAATGGTGGTAAAGTTACGAATTATCGGTCGGTTTCACATCTTCTGTCATACAAGAAAAAATGATATAATTAACATTCCTATCTATTAATTCTGCAGACCAGGACTTTTTCAAGGAAATTTTTAAATCTTATAAGAAAAAACGATATTTTTTATTTTATTTCAGTTGTTATCCATGATACCTGCATGACCGAAGATGTGAAACCGACCGATAATTCGTAACTTACCTAAATACAGTAGATACTCCATCAAAGCAGTGATCTGCAGTCTAAGGTCTCCTCCTGACCACTACCTATTCATCGTCTGTTTACTCTTTTTCGGTGGTAGGCATTGTCTATATTTTGTGTAGTGTGGTGCTTGATTAGACACTTTTTAACTGTTATTTCCAATGGTTCCGGTCTAACTAGCTATCTTTGATCTATTTAGTTATACTAGTTGGAACTAGTTAGAGAATATACCCATATGGCATATTAGTTGGCATCGTTAACTCTTTATCAGTTGTATATTTGATGATGTTAAAAACTGAAAGTTCGTTCCAGTAAAAATTGTTCTCAATTATTTTACGAATTTTAAAAGTTTAAACTTGAATATATTTCAACGTAAATTAGGTAGCAATAATGTCCTTTACTGCTCATTAAGTAGGCTTTCCACCTTAGCTAATGTCCCACATAACTCCTACAGAGTCTATTGTTTGTAAATTGTCTTGGAAGAATTACCAGTGTTCAGTGATTACACTAGCCATTGTGCTGGTGCTTGCCTAGCACTGGCTTGTGATGGTGACTTGTTGTGACTTAGATTTGCTTGTACTGCCTCTATGAACGAAAATAACCTAATTGTTAGCTAGTAAAGGTGTGATCGTTTAACGAAGTTAGTGACTGCTCTTTCGGAGTAGCTTTTATGCATCCATGAGCTCGTCACCGACTGGTGGTAGGTGACTGTTCATGAAGCCACTTTCATTTCTGACTTCTTCTTCCAGTCCCTTGTGTTTACTTTCCTTTTGACGTCAGCGATAGGGTGTTTGATGGACCTTACATTCTCTTATAATTAAATTATTTATATATATATATTAATTATATATATTATTATGTTACTGTACTTACTTTCAAGATATTGCTATTCTGAAGGTATCACGGATACCAATGAAAATAATGATAAATATTAGTTATGTAACATTTTCCTGCATGTTCGAAAATTGGTACCGTCCGATAACCAGGAACATACCCTATAATTATACACACTGATTATATAAACCCCATGATAAAATTTAATGTTAGTTTTCTTTACTTAATAACAAAGAAAGCTAATCTGTAACACTAGACTGTAGGTACAGTCTCTCTCTAGACTGTTGTGACTGATAGTACAGTCTTTTATTACCCTGCATCACTACTTTATTGTCTCAGGGTATTAATGGATGCTTGTGGTGAGGCCTTAAAGGGACCAAAAGACATGGAATGGAGAGATGTATCTAGTGTGGCATAGAGATGTCTATCTAGTTTCGAATGGAGATATATCTAGTGTGGAGTAGTGTATGGCATGAAGATATATCTAGTGAGACATTGAGATATATCTAGTGTGGAGTAGTGTGTGGCATGAAGATATATCTAGTGAGACATTGCGATATATCTAGTGTGGAGTAGTGTATGACATGAAGATATATCTAGTTTCGAATGGAGATATATCTAGTGTGGAGTAGTGTATGGCATGAAGATATATCTAGTGAGACATTGCGATATATCTAGTGTGGAGTAGTGTATGACATGAAGATATATCTAGTTTCGAATGGAGATATATCTAGTGTGGAGTAGTGTATGGCATGAAGATATATCTAGTTTCGAATGGAGATATATCTAGTGTGGAGTAGTGTATGGCATGAAGATATATCTAGTGAGACATTGCGATATATCTAGTGTGTAGTAGTGTATGACATGAAGATATATCTAGTTTCGAATGGAGATATATCTAGTGTGGAGTAGTGTATGGCATGAAGATATATCTTGTGTGACATTGCGATATATCTAGTGTGGGGCACAGTATATAGAGGCGATGTAGTCTGTATATGCACTATGTAACATGGGTTTAGATACATATTTATAAGGCTCAATTTTAATAGTTCTTTTTCATAAGCAATTCAACTCCATTTGTTATATTTTAAATTGACTATTGTATTATCTTGCTTAAATCAAGTGAATTGAATGATTATACTGGTTGCACATAGCTACACTATTGAAGTACATTGCAATTAATTTCCATGCTATGTCATCAGAATCATCTGTAGCTCATCATATTTCATGACAACATATGTGCTAAAGAAATGACTACCCTATTTATAGCAGATGTGACTCTTTTGCCTTAGAATGGGTCTCTTGACTTATTCTGGTAACACAGGAGATGTGTGTTATTAACACAGGGACTCTGTATTAACACGGAGACTAGCAATACAAGAGCTGTGTGTTAACACAGGGACTTTGTATTAACACGGAGACTAGCAATACAAGAGCTGTGTATTAACACAGGGACTTTGTATTAACACGGAGACTAGCAATACAAGAGCTGTGTATTAACACAGGCACTAGCAATACAAGAGCTGTGTATTAACACAGGCACTAGCAAGTAGCAATACAAGAGCTGTGTGTATCAGCTTTCAATTCAAGAGATTCTTTCTAGGATTTAGTTCCTTTATGAATAGAAGTCATTTTATATCTCTTCTTTGTTGTCACTTGACGACACACTTCGAATTTCTTACCATATGGCAATTAATTATATCTTAAATTATACACAGCTAATGCTTATTTTCTATATATCGGTATTTATGATATAGCCCTGTATGTTTTTTCCTATTTTCGCATTATTAGATTCTGGTTGACAGAGACTTAATGGTGTGATGGTAGCTAGATGATTATCCGTTTTAACGCCATTCTGCCCGGCATTGCTCTGGCGCAGGTAGCCAACGCGTTCGTCTACAGCTCAGCTGTGAATTAAATGTCTAGCGGTCAGAAGTTCAGTTTGGCTGTGGCCGTGGTGGTGAGAGGTGTGGCGCTAGCTTGCGCTGCCTAGGGTCACAAGCCCCCGGCTATCATTAGTTGACTAAATTATTACCTTGAATGTGATCCTATTTTTGTAACCAGGAGCATCTCTCTTTAGATTATTATTTGTGTTGGGGCTTTTAATTTAAGGTTTCTTTTTAAATGTTTAACTATACGGTGTTAGCTATGTTCCGTATCGTTGAATCACTTTGTTTGTAACCAATCCTTCCTCATGTTTTTTTTTTGAAAGTTTGTACTATTTTTTCCCTCTTCATTCATGTAGCAGCTGGGAATACTGTAATTATCTTTGTTCCTCCCCCACGTCGCTCCGTGCGTAACTTTCCGTTAGTTAACTCTGATAATAAAGTGCGATAATACGATAAGCACCCCCCAGACAGTGGTATGTTATTTTCTTCCATATCTTATCAGGCAGGCCTACTGATGCAGTTATTTATAAATTTATTTCTTTGCAATGCATTGTTTCACATGTGAAGAACAACCGAAAACGGAAATGAAAGTTCGGGTCGTGGGACGGATGTGAACTGGCTAGTCCGTTCTAGGGAACTAGACTAGTAAAGCCCTGTTAGTTATCCACACTGTGTAAAGTAAAGCCTTGTTAGTTATCCACACTGTGTAAAGTAAAGCCTTGTTAGTTATCCACACTGTGTAAAGTAAAGCCTTGTTAGTTATCCACACTGTAAAGTAAAGCCTTGTTGATAATCCACACTTTGTGAAGTAAAGCCTTGTTGATAATCCACATTGTGTAAAGTAAAGCCTTGTTGATAATCCACATTGTGTAAAGTAAAGCCTTGTTAGTTATCCACACTGTGTAAAGTAAAGCCTTGTTAGTTATCCACACTGTGTAAAGTAAAGCCTTGTTAGTTATCCACACTGTGTAAAGTAAAGCCTTAACAGTTATCCACACTGTGGTTTAAATATTTTATTGTATTAACATCACTAACTCTCAATATTTATATTTTAAAAGTCAAGAAGTAATATTGAAATCAGTATTTAGTGTGCTAACGCATTCTCTTCACATGGTGCTCATTCTAAACTCCTCTTTACCGTCAGTGTAGGAAGAGTGTGTCTGTCACATCCTCATCATGCCTCACTGTGCTCTAGTTTTACCATTTCCTGCTGTGAGTGACTGTATCTAGGGAGTGGGTACACAGGGTAAGTTATGAATTATCGGCTGGTTTCACATCTTCTGTCATATAACAAAAAACGTATTATTTTATTTATATTTTGATTGGTATCCATGTCATGGAAACCAATTAAAATATATAATAATTCTATGATGTTTTCTTTTCTATATGACTGAAGATGTGAAACCAACTGAGAATTCATAACTTACCCTAGTTCTATATTTTGTCATTCACTGGAATAGGTAGGAGTTAAATTTTTTATTTAATTGGTTAGTTAAAATGTCTCCCTCTCCAGCACACATGTGCTAACTTAACAACCACCACATTATTGATTGTTGAGGTATTTATTGATCTGCCAGATTGCTAACTCTCTCATGATCTCCAGTGGTATTTATTGATCTAAACCTTCTGGTAGCTACTTGTTGCAATGGTAGTTATTAATGTATCTAAAGACTGAACCTATAAGGTATTTATTGATCTAAAGTCTAAACCTTTAAGGTATTTATTGATCTAAATCTTTAAGGTATTTATTGATCTAAACCTTTAAGGTATTAATTGATTGAAACTGCTATAAAAATTGTTGATTTTATTTTCTTATTTTCGTACCTATATAAATTTGGGGCAGTTGTAGTCAATATTTTTTTATTGTAATTATTTTCAATTGTCTGTTTTTATCATCATAAACATTTTATCTTAGGAGTGATATGAATTTATAATGATCTTTTTATTATTATTATTCATACCTTTTCTCCATCCCTAGATCTTACCTATTCCTAGTGTTTTATGCTATTTAAATGATTATAAGTGATGGCTATTCTGAACATTAGAGCCATAATCAGTGGCGACAACAAATGTAAAATATGCGCCCTAAAAAAGAAGAAACCAGAGGCTGTCAAAAATTGCTCCAAACATGACAAAACAAAACACAAGGAACCTAGGAAGGTTGAGAGTGAGAGACAGAGGAAAGAGCCACCTAGTCAGTCTACTAGTCATAGTAGTAGTGGAGTCAAACCAAAGACCTATTTGATGAGAAAGGATAGGGATGTACAAGGCAGAGCAGTTGACATGGAAGAAGTCTATCCCAAATATAACAATGCTAAGCATGTATCAGATAGGAAGAAAAAATCAACCCACAGACCTCAGCATGAAGATTTTCTGGATGAGCTGAGGGATACTCTAGTACCTCTTGCTTGCTCCACCCTCAAGGCACCCACTAGACAGGCTAAAGGCACATCCAGAGGCATCAACAGGAGGGACTCATTGCGCCGCACTGTTGACAGAAATGCTAGGAAGTCGAGCAGTAAGAGTAAATCATCAAATGGTGCAAAGAGCTCAGCGCTAACTACCACCAAAAGTCACTCCAAGAAGGAGAGCAATGCTCTGCGTGTAGAGGCTTCTAGTACCTCTATTGGTCAGCACAATGGCACTAAGACTAAAACTAAAAGAAGTAAAAGAGCTTTAGGGTGAGTCAAGGGGTTATTTAACCAGGAAGGAACCTAGCTACACTTTCTAGGCATTTTTCAGTTTTGTATGTTCATGTCTCATGTTTTTATTACTGTATCTAATCACAATAAATCTGTGTCCTTACTCCTTACTTTGTGTTCAATTACCAAATGAAAGCTCTTGTCATTGCAGGCATTCTTCTGTTTACTTCCAGCAACTAATTTTTTTGTTTTTGTTTCAGGTTCCTGGGCATCAAAGATGGCATCACAATCAGTGTTTGGAACAAGCGCAAAGTCCACAAGAAGGATGGTTCAGGAGCTTTCCTGGGCAGTGTCCTGCTCACCCCCACACTCATCAACCAACTTAAGGACACTGGATGTGAGTATGGAATAGAGTGGTCTTCATTGATTTAATTTGATTTAAAAAAAATTATAATATAAATTCATTAAAAATATCAGGTTATTTTCTATTAGCTATCTAGGGTAAGCTCTGAGTTCTTGAACATTTCCACATTTTTGATCATATAAGAAGAAATTATACAGTAATTTTTATTCAACTTTTATTTTAATGGTATCCATGATACTTTCAGGTATCCCTATTTTCATTTGATAATTCAACCCCCCAACCGCCCCCCCCCCCTCCCCCTCACATCCCCATTGTGACCTTTGCTTTCTCCCCTGCAGACCAAAGGATAGAGTTGGGGCGTAACAGCAACCCTCTGCATCCATTGGAGGACCTCTCCATGATGGGTGATGTCAGGGGCCAGTTGGTGGTGTCACTGATGTCCAGAGACAACACCAACAAGACGTCATCACCCTCAGGTTGGTACACAAACTAACTTAAATTTTATATTTGGGCAAAAAGTAAGAAGATTTTTTTTTCAATGGTTTATTAAGTAAAATAACTTTTTCAAATATTTCAATGTTGACGATTTAAAATTGTTTTATAGTTATTTTAATTAAAAAAATCCGAAAAATGTTGCCATTTTAAACATGAAGTTAATGATCTAGTGCAACAGAGCTAGGTATAGACTAGTTATTTGTTAACTTCAATTTGCTAACATAATTACTCCCTCGCTCTCCTCCAGGTTCTAATGGTGTTGAGGGCTCCTCTTCCTCCTCCAGCAGCTCCTCCCAATCCTCCATCCTTACACTCACCAACAGTAATCTCATCAGAGGTCCAGATGATCTGCCACAGGTAAGGTCTATGGGGATATTTTCTACCTTCATGCTATTTAAACATTCTCTAAATTTGCCTTATTTTTTTATCTCTTCCTAATTATTTTTTTTCTAAATATTTTCCTTTTTTCTCAATATTTGTTTTCTTTTGCTAATATTTGTTTGTTTGTTGTCAGGGTTGGGAAGAGAGACGTACTATGACTAACAGAGTCTACTATGTAGATCACAACAATCGCTCTACACATTGGGAGAGACCTAAGTGAGTACCCTAGAACTCCACGGTCCTAGTAACTGAGAACTACCTAGTTACATAGAACCACACCTAGTTACTTCAAACTAAACTTTTAGTGATCTAGATGTTGGGACTTGGAATATTTATTTTATAATTTACATCTCAACTGTGCCAAGGTATGTACCCCAGATGTTCCACTCGTTATTAATTCAATCTATGTTTTTCTAACAAGTTACCCCTTTTTTCAGAATCACTTCCCCCTCCACCCCCAATAACAAAGATGCCTCCACCAGTGTCTCCAGTCCCAGTCGCAACAATCTCAACTACTCTGCTGGCAACATCGTGCTGTCAAACCCCTCTGCCAGCCTGGCACCAAGTAATGGCTCAGCTGCTGGCACACAACCCACCACTCCTTCCAGCAGTGACAGATCCAACCGAAGGTGAGTCTATTACTTGGAACATGGTGTCAAGGCCTTGTTACATGAGCTGCTGTCCACTGTCATGACAGTAACTCTCACCATGTATCCAGGCCTGACCCTGTAGGGCAAGTTACGAAATATCGGTCAGTTACACTTCTTCGGTCTTATAATAAAAATTTGTAACTGATCCTACTGCTATTCAGTTAGTTCCTACTGCTATAGGTAAAAAAAAATTAAGATAATAAAAGTCAGAAAATTTGACGGGTTTGCAGATGGCTTATTTTTCGATATATAGGAAATTAAAGAATGTAAATTAAAAAAAGATTGAAATAATAAAACTTTTATTTTTAATGTAGCTAATCATATTTTAGTTACTAGTCTAAATATTGTATTTAATATTTTCTTGTCTAAATACTGAAATATTTTTTTGTTGTTTCAGAACACCCCGCAGTCGTAGATCGAATGGCACCTCCTCCACCAGTGGTTCCTCCTCTCACCACAGTACCCCCAATGGTGGTCCAGCTGCGTACCCAGAAGGGGAGAACAACAATTCGGATGACGTGGCTAGTGAGTACATAACATTTTAAGATTATTTCATAATTACACCTATTGCATTCAAATGGAAAATTAAAACAGTATCGAGAATTGACACATTCCAAAGATTAAAATTAAGCACTAGAAAGAATAGTTATTAACAAGCTTGAAGAACAAGTTAATTTATAAATTATTTTATAAGAACAGAGTAGCTTTATATAATAATTATTATTTTAACTTTTCATTTTAATTGTTAGCTATCCAATGATAATTATTAAAAAAATGTCTTGCATGATCGATAATGTGTTAGTGTCCGTTAACCCTTCACTTAGCCTAATTGTCTTTATTTTTCAGGCGGTAGTCAAAGGAAGAAGTCTGCCAGACACCGTAACTACCTCACTAGAAACAGACTGCATGACCAGCCTACTGACCTACCACCTCACTTTGGTAAACATTAAATGTCATCCTCTAATGATTGAGTCTAATCTTGTTTGAACATACTAATTTTTATTAAGATTAAAAATCCTACTGTTTCATTTAAGTCATTATTTTTCCATTAATAAAAATTCATTAATTTTCCATTAAAAAAATTCATCAATTTTCCATCAAAAAATTCATTGATTTTCCTTTAAAAAAAATTCATCAATTTTCCATTTAAAAATATTCATCAATTTTCCATCAAAAAATTCATTGATTTTCCATTAAAAAAAATTCATTAATTTTCCATTAGAAAATTCATTAATTTTCCATTAAAAAATTCATTAATTATATATTAATTCATTTAATTTTCCATTAAAAATACATCAATGTTACATCCCTAGTACTTACACAGGTGCATGTAATAACCTACAACTCTTTAGACTCTAAATTATTAGGCAAAGTGTAAATTTACATACCTTAGCTACTATCTATATTTCCCATTAATATTCTAACTGTTTGCTATTTTCTTTCACAGAGCTGCGTACCACAGTGCAGGGCCAAGTGTATTACTATGACATACAGAATGGTACTAGTACATGGCATGACCCTAGGATACCTAGGTGAGCGTCCTAGTAAAACTAGTCTTTTGATATCCTTTAGGTCAAGTAGTGATTTGAATTACTTCTTTATGGCATCTTAATATTTTTCTAGAGGGTGTTTTTTTAAAAATGGGATCTAATGAATTGTCTCCAATAGAGTAGCTAATATAGAAGTTATTAAATTGAAAATAATCATACATTTCATCTATGGCTATTATCCTATCTATTTCTCTATATTTTCACATTGACTTTTCTATATTCATTTTTATTGTGATTGTATTTAGGGTTATCTCTTATTTTATTATTTTTCTCACAGGGACCTTGGGCAGCTGAATGACCAGGATTTGGGGGCGTTGCCTGCAGGGTGGGAGGTAAGGTACACCTCCTCAGGGCGTTCCTACTACCTCAATCACCTGAGCAGAACAACCCAGTTCACTGACCCCAGACTCAGCAACAGAAATGTACTCAACAATATTCTCAGGTACGCTTTACATTATGTAGATAACATTTTGTCATCTAAAAGGACATGCTTATCTGTCTATCAATGTCTATATGAATACAAGACTCTAAATGCATCCAATTGATACTCATTACTTAATATGTTAACTGTTGTAACAGTAGATCAGGGAATTAATGGATAGAATATTTAATATTGTTACAATAATAATTATTAATAATCAAAATACTTGTCATTCATTATTATCCTGTATAGTAATACCATGTATTGGAATCTATTTCTAGTCACTGGTTTCTTAAATTAATAATCTATATCACTTTTTTGCAGAAACCACAAACTGAAATCTTCCCCACAAACTACCCCACTCGTGCCTTCATCTTCCCCCAGTGATTCTTCCCCCAGTCAGTCAGTTCCACCCCCCACTACCACTAGTGATAATCAATTGCCCACTAGCAGCTCCTCGGTACCCGTCACTCCCTCCAGAGCTCCTCCACCAGTCCCTTCAACCCCCAGATCAAACAACTCTAGCAATCCCCCCAGTCGCCCCTCCACCAGTAGAAACACAAGTAGAACTAGCTCCCCCACCACCAGCAATGGGGGTATTACCTCTAGCGAACTCATAGACACTCTCAATAGACTGGAGAGCAATAGCAATATAGACACTAGGTCTTCTGTACCAGCCAGTGACAACAATATAGCCTCGGTACTTCAGTCTAGACTCGACAGGCTAGATTTAGGACAAAGAGTACCTACTCAGTCTAGTAGTGTAACTAGTGTAGTACCTATTAGACCTACTAGTTCTGTGACCACTACTACTAATACCATTCTTAGTTCACCTACAGTCTCTCAAAGTAGAAATGAATCTCCACTTCCTAGTAGCAGTAGTATTAGCAATCAGCCGTCACAGATGGTGTCTAGTTCCTCTTCTACTAGTACCACAACGACTACCAGTACCCCTAGTGTCACCTCCAACAACAACACCAGTACCACCCCTAGTGCTCCATCCCTTAGTGTCGCTAGTTCTCCCACTACCATCACCTCTGATTCTGACGGTGACCTGCCACCTAAGTACACCAGAGATTTGGTGGCTAAGTTAGCGGTTCTAAAAGCTCAGCTTGCTATTCAGATACCTCAGCACGGACATTGTCGTTTGGATGTGCCACGCAGTGAAGTATTCGAAGAATCTTTCCGCCAGATCAACAAGCTGAGACCTAAAGATCTCAAAAAGAGACTCATGGTCAAGTTCAGGGGTGAGGAGGGACTAGATTATGGAGGTATAGCCAGAGAATGGCTCTACCTACTCAGTCACGAGATGCTTAACCCTTACTACGGGTTATTCCAGTACTCCAGAGACGATATCTACACCCTGCAGATCAACCCTGACAGTAACGTCAACCCAGAACACTTGGCCTACTTCTACTTTGTGGGCCGAGTGATCGGCATGTCGATATTTCACGGTCATTACATCGATGGAGGTTTTGCAATGCCCTTTTACAAGATGCTTTTGAACAAGCCAATTGTGCTGCAAGATATTGAAGCAGTAGATCCTGAATTGTACAGCTCCCTCAACTGGATCCTCGATAATGATATCACTGATGTACTAGACTCTACAACATTCACTGTCGAACATGACAGGTTTGGTGTCCTGCAAAGAAGGGAGTTGAAGCCTGGTGGTGCAAAGATAAACCTCACAGAGGACAATAAGAAGGAGTATGTTAGACTGTACGTTAACTTGCGGTTCATGCAGGGGATAGAAAGACAGTTCTCTGCCCTACAAAAGGGTTTCTCTGAACTAATTCCTCAGCAGTTACTGGCTACTTTCGATGAGAGGGAGTTAGAGCTCATCATTGGGGGCCTGGGCAAGATTGATGTCGAGGATTGGAAGAGTAACACTAGACTGAAGGTTAGTGAATTTATAGAAATGTATCAAAAACTTTAGGAATATTATGAATAGCTACTAATTTTTGAAATATGATCAAATTTTTGATATCATCAGAATTTGAAGAAGAAAATAATAATTATTATTATCACTCATTCGTTAGTTGTTAACCAGTATTCTTTTTTCAGCACTGCACCTCAGAGACCCCAATAGTTATGTGGTTCTGGGAGATAGTGAACAGTTACAGCGAAGAGATGCGTGCCAGACTGTTGCAGTTTGTGACTGGGTCCTCTAGAGTGCCTCTGCAAGGGTTCAAAGCTCTGCAGGGGTCCACAGGTGCCGCAGGTCCCCGTCTCTTCACCATTCACCAAATTGACGCTAACAAGGAGAACCTTCCAAAGGCTCACACTTGCTTCAATCGCATCGATGTGCCAGACTATGAAAGCTACTCTAAAATGTACGAGAAACTCACGCAAGCTGTGGAAGAAACTTGTGGATTTGCTGTGGAGTGAAGTGGTGCGTGTGGATTGACATTGCATTGCTCTAAAGGGCCGTACACACGTAGTGTTTTTTAAGTCTTTCCACCAGACTTTTTGCTAAGCTCCTTCTACTTTTTCCACCATATTTGTGAATCATATAAGAATAAATAATTATTATTTTATCGTTTTTATATTCTAGTGGAAAAAGTAGGAGGAGCTTAGCAAAAAGTCTGGTGGAAAGACTTAAAAAAACACTGCGTGTGTACGGCCCTTAACTCTAACACAGGTGTTTACTAGTGTTAGTTATGATGGTCTTGATCATTGCCACTTAGGACTAATTTGATGAGATTGCATTATTAGTCATTGCCACTTTTTTCGACGACTAATTTGACAAGATTGTAGGTACAGATAAATTGTACTGAATTACATACTATGAAGTGGTACTGAAGAAGTTCATAACGTTCAGTAGCTACCAGAGCTGGTAGGTAGCCGTTAATTCTATTTTAACCCTATTTAGAGTACTGTCGAGTACTAAAGTCAAACTGCTAAGCTTAGGCCATTTGATCTGTTAGATTTAAATTATTTTGAAGCGATTTCTTTTTATTTAAGAACATAACTAGTGACTAGGTTTGTTATTTTTTTTTCTTTACTTCCTAAAGCGGAAGTTATGGTGGGGCCTTAGAAGAATAACTAGGGTCCCCTTTTAATCTTATATGGTCCCACCATAATTTTCTCTTTGGTTTGTCTGATAAAATGAATTGATAATTCCGCACATTATGTATATATATTATATCTTTTATCATGTCATTTAGCTATCATTTTCCTATTCAGTTTTACACTAAAATGACTTGGTTGGATAAATCTACTATTTTAAATGGTAGCTATTGGAAAATCTAGCAATTTTCCTCTTAAATTATATTCACTGATTAGATACAATGCCATAATGAATTACTCTAGATATTTTACAGTAAATGTCAAATTTGTAATACTCTTATAAATATGCAAGTGCTTTTAATTGTTTCTAATGTGATATGTGACTAAGTTTAAGACTTGTGAAACACTTTCCTCTTCTAATGCTTGTCTCGTTATATGACTTCATTTTACACAACCTTTCTATAGGGTCAGTTACGAATTGTTGGTCGCTTTCACATCTTCGGTCATATAAAAAAAACGATATATAATTAATTTTTTATTTGTATCCATGATACCTGTATGTATCATGGATAGCTACCAATGAAAAGAAATTATTATTTTATAGTATTTTCTTATATGACCGAAGATATGAAACCGACCGACAATTCGTAACTTACCCTAGTTTTTATTTGTGACGCAATATTATTGCAGGTTTTTGTGAGGCAGAAATCAGTAGTGATCTACTTGCAACGAATCTTTGATTGAAAATAGCCCTTTGGGTATGTTCCTGCTTATTGAACGGTTCCACATTTTCGATCATATCTTATGATCGGAAATATGAAAGTGTTTGATGACTCGGAACTTGCCCGGTGTTTATTTTTCATTGTAGCTCACTAATGATTTTTGGTTTCAAATTGTTATATATTAGATTGTTGTATCCGCGCCTACTAGTAGTGTTACTAGTTTAGGAGCCTTCGCTACTAGTTAGACTAGTTGATGCACATACCAGGCTGTAATAGTAGCAACCAGTTGCTCATGGATTACTGGTGATCAGTTGGAACTTATTTCTCCATTAAATTTCATCAAGTTTTCATTACCTGAACTAGTGAAATATGATATGAAGTTTAATCACTTTTAAACTGATATTTTGAAAATATAATAAGTTTGAACTGATCTCCAATTTTGCTCTATAATGTTCAAGTGTGTTCACAATGATATATCAATAGCTCAGTTTGTGCCTTCCTACGTTTAGGTTAGGTAGTTCTCTAGGTAGTACCTGTAGTAAGCTAACCCTAGGGTAGTTCTCTAGGTAGTACCTGTAGTATGCTAACCCTAGGGTAGTTCTCTAGGTAGTACCTGTAGTAAGCTAACCCTAGGGTAGTTCTCTAGGTAGTACCTGTAGTATGCTAACCCTAGGGTAGTTCTCTAGGTAGTACCTGTAGTAAGCTAACCCTAGGGTAGTTCTCTAGGTAGTACCTGTAGTATGCTAACCCTAGGGTAGTTCTCTAGGTAGTACCTGTAGTCTGCTAACCCTAGGGTAGTTCTCTAGGTAGTACCTGTAGTCTGCTAACCCTAGGGTAGTTCTCTAGGTAGTACCTGTAGTCTGCTAACCCTAGGGTAGTTCTCTAGGTAGTACCTGTAGTATGCTAACCCTAGGGTAGTTCTCTAGGTAGTACCTGTAGTCTGCTAACCCTAGGGTAGTTCTCTAGGTAGTACCTGTAGTCTGCTAACCCTAGGGTAGTTCTCTAGGTAGTACCTGTAATAAGCTAACCCTAGGGTAGTTCTCTAGGTAGTACCTGTAGTATGCTAACCCTAGGGTTGAAAAAGCTTCCCTTAACCCATCCATTAAATGTATTCAGTATTATCTTTTCAAAAATCAGTGCCAACTTTTTTCTGGTGCTGCATTAACTTTGTGCCAAATCGGTACTGGAATTAATACCTTGCTTTGTCATAATAATACCTAAATGTTCTAATACCGATACCATTTTATACATTAAATTTAATATAAATAATTCATCTTTAATCAGAATAAGAAATAAACTCGAATTATTTCACATTAAATGATATTTGTTCATTAAAGGTCAATTACTGTTTGTTGTATTGCTTTTCAAATTACAGGTAATATTTATTTTTTCAACAGGTAACTCGTCACAGGGAGTAACGTTACTCGGTAACTTAACATCTGTGACGAAACTGTAACACTATATTAAGATTAGTTTCAGTTGGAACATTATTTTTCCTTGTGACTTTTTCTTTTTTCAACTCCTTTAAATGTTCCATCTTTGGAGGTTTACGTTCTCAATTTGTTCAAAATTGTACAGGTTATAGACATTTTAGAATTAGAGCATAGGGTAAGGTATGAATTATCGGATGGTTCCACATTTTCGACCATATAAGAAAAAGTATGTAGGTACTCTCGTATGATCGAAAATGTGAAATCGTTCGATAACTCGTAACTTCCCTAGTTTTGTTTATATTTTTGTTTTCATTTGGTGTAATTTCATGACATTATATCTAATGGTTTTGCTTTCTAGTGAACTGTCCCAGAAGTTTGTTGCCTCGTTCATTATATTCCAGTCTAAAAGAGGGAAGGAACTTTTGGGACACTGTACAGTAGGGTGTATCTTTGTTATATGTACATATCATTAAATGGAGACTGTTCCTGTATTTATTGCTTTTATCAATTTGAATGTTAGGCATTATTCGAATAGGAGGTAGTTATTTTGCTACATCACCTTTTATATGTTAACTCGCAATATACTATTGTGAAAATATACATTTCTTTTATTTCATCCCTATTGAAACGGAAATATATAAAAAAATTTAATGCAAGGATATTGTTTATTTCAGTATTTAATTTTTTTACTCTTTAGGTGTTTAGTTAAATTCGGAATATCATTTATTTGTTTAATATCTTCGGTGATATTTGATCAAAAAAAATTTAATCTTCTGTTAACTAGGAACTTACCCTACAATTAAATAAGCTGAATTTCGATAAAAAAATTTATTTAAATAATGATGTATAGGCTTGTGACAATATGCATTTAAAATCATAGATCTTAAGAATATCATAGACGAAACTAAAGGAAATGGTATTAAATACTATATAACGTTGATTTAGAACCATTCAATGCTCTTTATTTCTCTCCGTCTATAATATTGTCGGGATCTATGATTTTAAACGCATATTGTCACAACCCTAACATTGATGTATATACAGGCAGGCCCCGCTTTTATTAGCAAATCACGACTCTGTGTTATTGCCAAATGGTAATAAAACCGGGATAAGTCACAAGAACTATATAATTGTTACTCGTTAATTAAATATTTTTATGAGTCACATTGAAAGAAAATTGTTTTTAACCTTCGAGAACTAAGCCTATTTATTAAAAAGTGTTCCCGAGATTGTTGCCAGAATTCGTTGATTCTCTGTGATTAAAATTAAAAGTTTTAAAATCCAACCATAGCTTAACTCTAACTCAGTAAAGCCTAGGTGAGTGATTAATAGGTACTTTGATTCATATAATTTTGTTAAGTTGGACATGCAGTAATTTTTTGCTCTAAAATATTTTAGGTACCTAGTAGTAGTAGTAGTTTTAGGTACCTGTAAAATATTTTAGGTACCTAGTAGGGAACTAAGTTCCAAGATATAGGTTCACAACTTCTATTGTAATTGGTATTATGAATAACAATTGAAATTAAAGAAAAAAAATTATCCAAAAATATGGAAGCGTGCGATAATAAGGAACTTACCTTGCAAAGGGACATGTTGAATAACACTAAGTTTGAATAGTCTTATTTGCAGTTCTTCATCATGACTTCAACGAGTGGAAGAAACTCTTAAGAGACAAAAAAAAAGTATCCGAGTCTCGAACAGAAGATAGAATGAAATTTCTAGAGAGCTATGTATGATATATGATATATCCTGTATTTGTAGGTAGTCTTAGAAAAAAGGCAACTGAAGAGATTATATTTAGTGATTCTTGCCCACTTTGTGGGAGTATTGCCTTTCATCCACGGCTTCGATGGATAAAAGATATGTTAAAGTGTATGTCTTTTAATAACCTCATCTGGATAAAATTATTCATGTTTAGTGTAGTTACCGTGAATTAATCACTACAGAAAATTGTGTCCCTTTTCTATCTCTACGAACGGCAATGATTAACATCGAATCGTGTCTCGCAATTATTACTGTTACATATAAAAGCTTGGTGTAGCAAGAGCGGAGCCATGTACTTAGCATAATTTAAATATTTCCACAAAAAATGAACATAGATACCTTAAAGCCGGCCATTCATTATCATGCACATCTGTCAGGTACATGACAGGCGTACCTGATAGTGTGTGGCGGGAGAAACTCGCCACGCAAGCGAGCTGACAACTGATGAAAAATCGATCAGTTATACTTCTGCCTGACAGGCGAGCCAACCTGATGTGTGTGTGTGGCGGTATCATCAGTTGAACTTGAACAGATCTCTCAGTTCTGAACAATTCTTTGATGTGGACGGTTTAAAGTTTTTGGTTACAGCTTTGTTATTTTGATTTATTTTACAGTTGAGTTCCTGTAAGTGCTAAATCAGAAAAGTAGTTTAGTTACAAATCGAAAAATGTCGCGACGAAATATTGAAGTGCTTAGTGAGTTCATTCAATTATACAAGAGTGAACCTTGCTTGTGGAAAGTTAAAGATAATAATTACCACAATAGAGACCGAAGAGATGCTGCTTACAGAAAACTAGTGATGAAACTAAAAGAAATAGAGCCTGATGCTGATGAGAACTTTGTTAAAAAGAAAATAAACAGTTTGAGGTGCAATGTTCGAAAGGAGCAGAAGAAAATAGAGTCCTCTATGAAATCAGGTGTCTCATTAGATAATGTGTACAAACCTACCCTTTGGTATTTCAAACTGTTTGATTTCATAACGGACCAATATAATCCTAGATCATCGGTCTCAACTTTATCTCCTGAAACTGACTACTTTGAGGTAAGTAAAAGAGAACTATTCTTTTTGACAATATTTAAATGTTAGTTTAGAATACCACTTAAAACTACAATACATTAGCACTTTTTGTTTCTCAATATATGTTAATTTTGCCATGCCACTTTCATTAGTCCATGAAGTAATTCTTAAATTGTTCTCTTACTTCTTTGGCCTTTACTCGATTAGCTAAGAGATTGCAAGTAGGTTCATATTAGAATCTGCTCTATCCCATCCAATAGACGAAATATTATTCCAGATCTTTCTTTAAACAAGAACTGTGTGGTCATTTTTTACCAAAAAAATGTCTTAAATAATTTTGTAATGAGCAATCTATATAATAATGAGAAAAATTAAAATGTTTTCTGATTTCAGGTGAACTTTGATGAAGAGGAAAACGATTGGACACCAAATGTCAAAGAAGAGTGGTGGGAACCGGATATACCTACACCGTCGACTGAAATTTCACTGCCTGGGCCCAGTAACAAAAGAAAATACAATGATGATGTATCAACTGAAATAGTGTCCACTGCTTGTGATCACTTCAAGCACCAACCAATGGACTGTTGTGAACTCTTGGGAAGAGCAGTCGCCATGAAAATGAGGGGCATTAAAGATAAACGTCTGCACATCATGTACGAGAAAAAAATTAATGACTTGTTATTTGAAGCAGAAATGTGCTCTCTTGACTACCCAAATTCCACTGTGGCAAATATAGAAGATTACAAACCAAGAATGCATGAATCATGATGAGAGTACGTGTTCAACAGGTGACAGGTGTGACTGACAAGTAAACCTGACAGGTGTGACGGTTACATGTAGTTCTAGCCTTAAGAATACTTTAGAAGTTTTAAGAATACTCTAGATGTTTCTTTCTAAATATACTCTAGATGTTCTTTGTATACTATATTATTCAGAATGAATAATTACACACAGATGTTAATGGTGTAACAGCTGAGTATACCTAATTAACTCACCTGTGTATTTCCTGACATGTGTACAGGGTATTTATATGCGGTATTCAGTATTCATTCAGCTTTTCAGTATTAGTATTGAGTAATTTTGTTTCTGTTTTATTCTTTAGTATTGACCTTTTAGAAGGTTCTAGAAGCGTTACTCATTTCATGAATGTTATTTGGCGAATAATACTCGATTAAACTATTCAAACCAAGAAATTAGTAAAACTTCTAGAACTTTCTACAAGGTCAATACTAAAGATTAAAACAGAAACAAAATTACTCAATATTAATAGTGAATAGATAAATGAATACGGAATACCACGTGTGCATGATAGTGTATGACCGTCTTTATAGGCTAATAAACATATTGAAACGAACCTTTTAGTAGTCTGTATTATACTATTGGAAAATATACCTAATTCAACATCTTCTCATTGTTTTATTTTTATCCATGATATGAAAATTTATTTACATTTATAAAATGATCAAAAATATGTAAACGTCCTGAAACTTCCCTATGTGAAAAAATGAAACAAGTTTCGAAACTATTGTTATAATATTTTCACTTGAATTTATTTATTTCTTCACTTTATAGATTTCTATTGTTCAATTTTTTTCTTTTATTTAACAGATAATAATAATTTTTCATCGATACGAGTGAAGGTCAAAATGTTAATGTTATCTATCACACCATTACAAAATAGATATATTATCTGATAAAATGATAACCTGAGTGAGAACGTTATTATGCATTTTTTCATCTTGAATAACGTATCAGCATTTATTTCCAGTATCACATATGATTAGAATATAGTTATTCATCATATATAAGCTATAATTATATGCATATGTAGTTCATGTTAGTCTAAATACATCCTTGTTAGACTTGACTGCACTTATGTAGGTGGAAAGTCATGGGTAAGGTAGGTAGATAATAGTGTGTAGGTACCATCAGAGAAAAGAGTCACTGTGATGATGTACTATCAGAGAAAAGAGTCACTGTGATGATGTACCATCAGAGAAAAGAGTCACTGTGATGATGTACTATCAGAGAAAAGAGTCACTGTGATGATGTACTATCAGAGAAAAGAGTCACTGTGATGATGTACTATCAGAGAAAAGAGTCACTGTGATGATGTACTATCAGAGAAAAGAGTCACTGTGACTTGTACTATCAGAGAAAGAGTCACTGTGATGATGTACTATCAGAGAAAAGAGTCACTGTGATGATGTACTGTCAGAGAAAAGAGTCACTGTGATGATGTACTATCAGAGAAAAGAGTCACTGTGATGATGTACCATCAGAGAAAAGAGTCACTGTGAATGATGTACCATAAGAGAAAAGAGTCACTGTGATGATGTACTATAAGAGAAAAGAGTCACTGTGATGATGTACTATCAGAGAAAAGAGTCACTGTGATGATGTACTATCAGAGAAAAAGAGTCACTGTGATGATGTACATCAGAGAAAAAGAGTCACTGTGATGATGTACTATCAGAGAAAAGAGTCTCTGTGATGATGTACTATCAGAGAAAAGAGTCACTGTGATGATGTACTATCAGAGAAAAGAGTCACTGTGATGATGTACCATCAGAGAAAAGAGTCACTGTGATGATGTACTATCAGAGAAAAGAGTCACTGTGATGATGTACCATCAGAGAAAAGAGTCACTGTGATGATGTACTATCAGAGGAAAGAGTCACTGTGATGATGTACTATCAGAGAAAAGAGTCACTGTGATGATGTACTGTCAGAGAAAAGAGTCACTGTGATGATGTACTATCAGAGAAAAGAGTCACTGTGATGATGTACCATCAGAGAAAAGAGTCACTGTGATGATGTACTATAAGAGAAAAGAGTCACTGTGATGATGTACTATCAGAGAAAAGAGTCACTGTGATGATGTACTATCAGAGAAAAGAGTCACTGTGATGATGTACCATCAGAGAAAAGAGTCACTGTGATGATGTACTATCAGAGAAAAGAGTCACTGTGATGATGTACCATCAGAGAAAAGAGTCACTGTGATGATGTACTATCAGAGAAAAGAGTCACTGTGATGATGTACTATCAGAGAAAAGAGTCTCTGTGATGATGTACTATCAGAGAAAAGAGTCACTGTGATGATGTACCATCAGAGAAAAAAGTCACTGTGATGATGTACTATCAGAGAAAAGAGTCACTGTGATGATGTACTATCAGAGAAAAGAGTCACTGTGATGATGTACTATCAGAGAAAAGAGTCACTGTGATGATGTACTATCAGAGAAAAGAGTCACTGTGATGATGTACTATCAGAGAAAAGAGTCACTGTGATGATGTACTATTAGAGTAAAGAGTCTCTGTGATGATGTACTATCAGAGAAAAGAGTCACTGTGATGATGTACCATCAGAGAAAAAAGTCACTGTGATGATGTACTATCAGAGAAAAGAGTCACTGTGATGATGTACTATCAGAGAAAAGAGTCTCTGTGATGATGTACTATCAGAGAAAAGAGTCACTGTGATGATGTACCATCAGAGAAAAAAGTCACTGTGATGATGTACTATCAGAGAAAAGAGTCACTGTGATGATGTACTATCAGAGAAAAGAGTCACTGTGATGATGTACTATCAGAGAAAAGAGTCACTGTGATGATGTACTATCAGAGAAAAGAGTCACTGTGATGATGTACTATCAGAGAAAAGAGTCACTGTGATGATGTACCATCAGAGAAAAGAGTCACTGTGATGATGTACTATCAGAGAAAAGAGTCACTGTGATGATGTACTATCAGAGAAAAGAGTCACTGTGATGATGTACCATCAGAGAAAAAAGTCACTGTGATGATGTACTATCAGAGAAAAGAGTCACTGTGATGATGTACTATCAGAGAAAAGAGTCACTGTGATGATGTACCATCAGAGAAAAGAGTCACTGTGATGATGTACTATCAGAGAAAAGAGTCACTGTGATGATGTACTATCAGAGAAAAGAGTCTCTGTGATGATGTACTATCAGAGAAAAGAGTCACTGTGATGATGTACCATCAGAGAAAAGAGTCACTGTGATGATGTACTATCAGAGAAAAGAGTCACTGTGATGATGTACTATCAGAGAAAAGAGTCACTGTGATGATGTACCATCAGAGAAAAAAGTCACTGTGATGATGTACTATCAGAGAAAAGAGTCACTGTGATGATGTACTATCAGAGAAAAGAGTCACTGTGATGATGTACCATCAGAGAAAAGAGTCACTGTGATGATGTACTATCAGAGAAAAGAGTCACTGTGATGATGTACTATCAGAGAAAAGAGTCTCTGTGATGATGTACTATTAGAGAAAAGAGTCACTGTGATGATGTACCATCAGAGAAAAAAGTCACTGTGATGATGTACTATCAGAGAAAAGAGTCACTGTGATGATGTACTATCAGAGAAAAGAGTCACTGTGATGATGTACTATCAGAGAAAAGAGTCACTGTGATGATGTACTATCAGAGAAAAGAGTCACTGTGATGATGTACTATCAGAGAAAAGAGTCACTGTGATGATGTACTATCAGAGAAAAAAGTCACTGTGATGATGTACTATCAGAGAAAAAAGTCACTGTGATGATGTACTATCAGAGAAAAGAGTCACTGTGATGATGTACTATCAGAGAAAAAAGTCACTGTGATGATGTACTATCAGAGAAAAAAGTCACTGTGATGATGTACTATCAGAGAAAAGAGTCACTGTGATGATGTACTATCAGAGAAAAGAGTCACTGTGATGATGTACTATCAGAGAAAAGAGTCACTGTGATGATGTACTATATTTATTCCCTGTGAGCAATTAGAATTATTTCCATAATATACTCCGTTAATGTCCCAGGAATAAATTCTTCTTGCACTTGGTAAAACTATTTTTAGGAGTAGAATATATGTTATAATTCAATTAATGATATTTTAGTTAAATCGTCAAATTTATATAATTAGCAACTTATAATATCGAAATTCTATTCAAGATGTTCAATTAATAAATCTTTTATTTCAATTATAAGTTTATGATGTACGTAAAAGAATCATTTTATTTTAATTTGATGTATATGAGCTTTAGGATTATTTTTATCTGATAAGATTTTTATCCTTTATATTCCTTATATTTTTATCATTTAATTCTTTTCTTCGATAATGTTAATTTAATTTAATTATCATTATGAAAGTTCAGTTCTAATTTGTTGTCAAGACATGATTAGAATATCATTATAATTAATGAGATGTATATTTACCAATTATTTTATTTATCGACCAATTATTTCTAAAAATGGTTCCTAATAACACGTACGTTAAACCCCTTATTAGATTAATTAGGGTTAGTTCTGAGTTATCGAACGGTTCTAGAGTTTCGATAATATTTTATGATCGTAAATGTGTAACTGTCCGATAACTCGGAACTTACCTATTAGTGATTAAATAAATTAAAACCCATAATATTTGCGAAATCAAAATGAAAATTTTATTAATTATTTTTTTACGATATTAGTTGATATTATTTCAATTACCAATTTATTGTATAACGTGTACCTATATTTAATTATTTAATATAACTATATTACAATCTAACTGCTATATAATATATTCATTTCTAGCAGGAAAATATAGCTTTACAATTTAAGAAATTCTCTTTAACAATATAAGTATATAATGCTATATATTAAATTAGCTTATTTTATTCACTTTATTTAACTGCATCTCTTCCCTTGTGCAACTGATGGTTTTAATGCATATTCATAAGCTTTATCTCTTTAACCCACTTGTAAAAATATTAACAGTAAATACAAATATTGAGCAATTAGAGTTCAAATCCAATATAAGAATTTGTATTGTGAGTGACACTACCCATGAATGCCAAACTGTTTAATTAAACATCTTCGAAATATTAAAGGATTGAACACCAGACATAGCCTTTTTAAGGGACAATGAAGCATTTGAAGTGGTTAAGTCTAGGCAAGATTGTAGCTAAGCGACAGTTAGTCACTGGTGACCTATTCACTAAAGATATTATAGCTTGAAGACGCGCAAAAAACAGCTGTGACACACTTTGTGAACTATGAAATCAACCACCTGTCACTTCTCATGTCAGCCATCAACGACTTAAATCCATTTCAAATCTGTAATATCAAATCATATATCTTGTATTTATAATTCGCCTTTTTATTTAAAAGTAATATTTATCGATATATTTAGTTGATCACTTAAGAGTTACACATATGGATTGCATGCGGAAGACTAGTCTCTAATGTTTCGCGCCAAAATGATTGCCGCTTGTTAAGTGAGTGCGTGCGTGCGTTTGCTTACAAAACTCCTTTTAGGGTGTTTGTTTATTTGAATATTCGCAATGAACACTGTCATCTCGTGAACATTTCCTTGTTATTCAATTTAATACCTTATGATCAATTCTACTGACGATTAGGAGACGTTCTGTGAGTGTTGTAAGCAAAATATTTTAATCTAATCTCTAATATTGCAGGTACAGATACAATAAATCATGATAAGAAATCTGATGAAACATCATGAAATGATATTTCATAACATAGCTTATCATATTCATTTGATTTATATTTATGAACATCAGTTATCATCAATAATGTCAATTGATTTGAATTTACTTTCGTTAATTTTCAGTTTAAATGTGCATTGTCATTTTATTAGGTTTATTAATATTTCTTCTAACTTCCAGATCATCAAAACAGTTTCAAATTATTTAAGCATATTTATATCGTTCGTCGATTTATTTTCCTTCGTCAAAATATATAAGTTTCGAAGATGTCAATAATAATCACATAGTGTATAGAATGTAATAATCACATTTAACCCTAATTGGATTTAGAAAATTTAAGAGGATTCTTTACACAATGATATTTAGGAAACCAGCAACTCAAATTATCTGATTTTTTTGTCAGTTAACAGCTTTTATCATATTAATATACTAGGCAAAATTTTATTTTCCCAAGATTGATGGAAATAGTGTAATTATATTGAATGAATTCGGTTTGTCGAGCTTAAACTCCTCGGTCAGTCTTTTGAGGGTTAACAAGCTTGCTACTACCCATAAAATTGATTGATAGAAAGCAATAACTTTTAAGAGGTTAATGAGAGATTTGATAACCCATCTTAACTTTGTTTATTGAACTCTGATATTGAGATTATCAATAAAAGCAATAAATTTAGGTAATAAATTGATAGCATGCGGAATTTTTCATTCTGTTTGTCTTCCATGCATTTATTTTTTTAGGGAAAATTCATATATAAACTTGAGATTATATATATATTAGTTTAATCGACTTCCTCAATAGAAGGACCGTCTCCTGATGCTCCGCCAGCAGCTGCTCCTGGAGCTGGACCTCCAGCTCCGCCTCCATATAGCTTTGAAATGATAGGAGCACAAATCTTCTCCACTTCCTTCTGCTTATGATCGAATTCTTCTTTTTCCGCCAACTGGTTGCCATCAAGCCACTTTATAGCGTCATCACAAGCTGCGACAACCTTCTTACGGTCGTCCTCTGGAATCTTGTCCTTGACTTTATCATCTTCAATGGTAGATTTCATGTTAAAGCAGTAAGATTCAAGCGAATTCTTAGATGTGATACGCTCACGTTGATTGTCATCATCTGCTTTGTATTTTTCTGCTTCATTAACCATACGTTCAATATCTTCTTTGGTGAGCCGACCTTTGTCATTAGTAATGGTGATCTTGTTTTCCTTACCAGTAGACTTATCAACTGCTGACACGTTCAAGATACCGTTAGCATCAACATCGAAAGTAACCTCAATTTGGGGGACACCACGAGGAGCTGGAGGGATTCCGGATAGTTCGAATTTGCCCAAAAGGTTGTTATCCTTGGTCATGGCCCTCTCACCCTCGTATACCTGAATAAGCACACCTGGTTGGTTGTCAGAATAGGTGGTGAAAGTCTGGGTTTGCTTAGTAGGGATGGTAGTATTCCTCTTGATGAGGGCAGTCATGACGCCACCAGCAGTCTCAATACCCATGGAAAGAGGAGCAACATCCAAAAGGAGAAGATCTTGAACAGCTTCAGATTTATCTCCGGTCAAAATGGCTGCCTGTACAGCAGCACCATAAGCAACAGCTTCATCAGGATTGATTGACTTGTTGAGCTCCTTACCGTTGAAGAAGTCTTGGAGTAGTTTTTGAATCTTGGGGATCCTGGTTGAGCCACCGACAAGGATAATCTCATTAATTTGAGATTTATCAAGTTTTGCATCACGGAGAGATTTTTCTACTGGCTCCAATGTTCCTCTGAAAAGATCAGAGCACATTTCTTCGAATCTAGCTCGAGTAATTGAGGTGTAGAAATCAATGCCTTCGAAGAGTGAATCAATTTCAAGAGAAGCCTGAGTAGATGAAGAGAGAGTCCTCTTTGCTCTTTCGCAAGCAGTTCTCAACCTTCTCAAAGATCTTTTGTTTTCTGAAATATCCTTCTTATGCTTACGTTTGAATTCCTGAACAAAGTGGTTCACAAGTCTATTGTCGAAATCTTCACCTCCGAGGTGAGTGTCTCCAGCAGTAGATTTTACTTCGAAAATGCCATCATCAATGGTCAAGATAGATACATCAAAAGTACCTCCACCCAAATCGAAGATAAGAATGTTTCTTTCACCAGATCCTTTCTTGTCCAAACCATAAGCGATCGCAGCTGCAGTTGGTTCGTTGATAATGCGAAGGACATTAAGTCCAGCAATAGCACCGGCATCCTTAGTAGCTTGGCGCTGTGAGTCATTGAAGTAAGCTGGCACAGTGACAACAGCATCTTTAATGGAAGACCCCAAATAAGCATTAGCTACTTCCTTCATCTTAACAAGCACCATCGAGGAAATTTCTTCTGGTGAGAAAGTTTTAGTCTCATCCTTGTATTCTACCTGAATCTTAGGTTTTCCTCCGTCGTTCTTAACCTTGAAAGGCCAATGTTTCATGTCGCTCTGGACAGCTGATTCATCGAATTTACGACCAATGAGACGCTTAGCATCAAAAACGGTGTTGGTGGGGTTCATTGCCACTTGATTTTTGGCAGCATCTCCGATTAATCTCTCGGTATCGGTGAAAGCCACATAGGATGGAGTGGTCCTGTTACCCTGGTCATTGGCAATGATTTCAACTTTCCCATGCTGGAACACACCCACGCAGGAGTAGGTGGTGCCGAGATCAATTCCGACAGCTGTAGCCTTAGACATTTTCAATATTCTGAAATGGAAGAAAATGTTTAAATAATTTCATACAGTTTCAGTGCACGTATTGTTAAAATATTTTTTTTAAATATCGTTGGTTAAAAATTGACTCTGCAGGTTTTTAAACTATAATAAAGGCAAAATATAGTATATGCAATAAACAGCTTATGTCCAACTTAGCAATTCTACCTGTAAAATCCCAAAACAATTTGAAGATTAAGAAGATAATAATAGATTTAAAAACATACTAGATAAATTTTTCAGTTGTTAGAGAAAATTCCTATCATTATTTCACAAATGTTAAAACAGCAAAACTTTCATAATGAAATTCACATGACATGAAGTTGTCCTTCCAACAATAGAAATTAATTTATAAAGCATAATGCAGTAGTAAATACAATATAGATTTATATTCTGATTAATTTGATTTAGGGAAATTTCAAAATAAAAAAAGAAAGAACGGAGCAACAAGATATGACATAATTCAGAATTAAGATGCCAAGTTTTTTCGTACTTCTCTGTCAAATCTCTCCTACAACTAAACAAAATAATAATAGCACACTCACCTGAAACTTCAGTTTCTCTTCTTTTCTAAAAACTTTCACAATTAAAGTTGGGTTTTCACGGCGAAGTCGCTGGTTTTTCAATGTGTGCAGTTCGCACTACGCTCGGAGTAGAGTATGCCGGGTTGATTCTGTGCAGTTGTTTAAATACCTTGTGTGCCTCCACCATCGAGTCTAGATACTTTGCCAGGTATCTAGAACGTTCTAAATACCTAGATACTTCATCTCAATGCTAGTCTGTGCCAAAAGATCTAATTTTAACTTCTTATATAACCATTGAAAGACGCTATTTTAGGAAACTGATTCTGTCTGTGGTTGACAACATTGTAACTAGGATTTAAATCTCGTTGAACCAATTGATGAAAAAAAAAAAAAAAAAAACTGCTGCAATTTAGGTTATGCTAATTCACTTTATACGTGGCTTATGATGCCAGAAAGTTGTTTATGTATTCATGTGCAATTTCATCAAATGATAGTGTAAATTTAAAATCTAGAAAATCCATGATCTTTATTCACTTTGATTACATTATTTGAAAACATATGGAAATATATACACTACATCTCGTTGCATGCGTACATTAAAGTAAAGCAAGACAAAAGTAAATTGACACTAAGAAAAAATTTAGTTCAATTTTAAATTCATGCTTTTGATAATTTCAGGTTATTTTGATAATTTAAACTATATTCTTAAATTAACTTGGATAAAGTGGATTACCTTGTGCTGACTAATTTTTAGCATGCCGGGAACCAAGTGAACCACCGAATTGTCGGAATTTCTGGGACGACGGATCGTAGGTCAAAATGAAAGTGGCCTTAGTCAGGGAAAAATAGCTGAAATTTTTCGATTCCCTTGTCTACTGTTATTACAGCGATCGTATATTTCAGGTCAACCCAAGTCTTCTGAAACTTTGTCTCGAGATATGGATAATTCAAAATTACTGAAGATCGTCCACGAAGTGGAAGAACGCGATCTTCTCGAGCGTCAAATGTCGTTAATGCTGACAGGGCCAGAGTCCTGTTCAATCCAAGGAAATCCATGAAGGGAATGACCCGTGACATGAATGTGAGTGTGAAGACAATGAGAAACCTTCTTAAGACAGATTTGAAGTTGTCACCTCTAAAAATGCAAACTCTTCAGTAGCTACCTCATAGATCTCCGAAAAGAAAAGAGACTGGCTCGAGTGAAGATTCTTCCCAACCAATCGAAGGCAGGTAAGAACACGGACAAGATCATTTTCTCTGATGAAAAAAGATCATCGAGGCAATATGCAACCGAAAAAATGAAAGAAAAAGAAATTTGGAGGTTTTCAAAACTTCAGAAACCTTCCTCCGTAATGGCGTGGACAGCTATACCCAGAACAATGGAAATTTCCCCTCATTTTTGTGATAACAAATTTGTACATTGAGACTATTTCGACTACTGCACTTCAAGAAGCCAAAAGACACTTCAAATACAAGCTATTCACTCTCCATGAAGGCAACGCAACGTCTCACACGTCCTAGAAAAACCATAAATCGTATCAGGATATTTCTCCATGTTTTTGGAGCAACATTATCACCATATTCTCATGTTTCACCAGACATGGACCCGATGAACTTTTGTTTCCAGTACTTTTTTCATAGGTCAATTGAAGCTCTAAAATTTGACCTCGAGAAAGCATTGGTCAAGAGGCGTCAACAAACCCTGTGCAAAGCGGCAGATGGTTTCCGTAGCAGACATGGGCTTGTTGTTTAAGCTATAGATGAACAATTGAATGAAATTTTTAATAAAATGTTCCAAAAGTTTTTTCCATTATATTCTGCTATATTTTACAGTTTCATTATTTATTTACTGGAATATCACTATTTAAAGTTGTCCGCACTCGTAAATGAACAACAATGCCAATTCTACGCACAAAAAGTTACCCGTCTCGTGCGTGTTTTATTGGAAAAAATTATTGATAAAACATTATAACAAAACTATATTACGTGCACTCGGTAGAGCGCATACCTTCGTCGCCGGTTTGACCCATTCTCTCCCAAAATCGAATTCACTGTTAACTGGATAATGACCAATCGTCTCACAAAGTTTCATGTATTTTGGTTGAGTAGTGTTTGAGTTATATATGACCTTGACCTTTGACCGGATCGCTCCCAAAATTCCACCAGATGGTTCCTGTACATTGATCAATTGTTCCATCAAATTTCTGGCAATTTGAATGAATACTTTTGAGTTATTAAGTCATAAATGGCCTTGACCTTGATCTTTGACCCGATCGCTCCCAAAATTTAACTAAATGGTTCCGGGATAATGGGCAATCGTCCCAACAAAATTTAGGAAATTTGGTTGAATACCTTTTGAGTTACGCGAATAGAAAGGTGATAAATAAATGAATGCCATGTAAAATATAACCTCCCGTAAATTTGCAAAGGTAGTAAGTAATGACAATGTCAAAATAAATAATAGTTATTTCATGATGTCGATGGTGCAACCGCAATAGTGAAAACAGTCAACTACTAACAAATGATGCAATAAAAATGGAAGAATAAATGGACATGAAGAATTTGTGTTTCCAACGAGTTGAGTGAACCCAACATTCACAAAAATAAACCTTGGTAGAGCTAAGATTTACCATTCCTATTCGTTTGATATCACGTTTTTGTGAGTGCAATTTCAGTTTTCTTTACATCTATTATATACAGTAGGATTCATCAACAAAGAAACCCTGTATAGTTAAGGTAAAGTCTTTAGTAAGGAAGTAGCCTCTATAGTGAACAAATTTTCTTTGGTCTGACATGAAAGGCCATCAGTTTTAGAAAAATGATGGCCGTTTTATGGGAGACTAAAGAAAAGTTGTTCACTATAGACTATAGATGTTACTTCTTTACTCAGGAATCTACATTCACTATACAGGATATCACTACAGAGGAGTTCTACTTTACCTTAGGTATACTCCACATCAATTAATAATTATTATATAGTAGGGAGGGTGGTCATCAATGGGACACCGGGAACAATGGGACATGCTGAATAACTTTTTTATTTGAGGGTAATTTTTAACAAAATCTTAGTGGTAAATTAAGCATACTTCAGTGCGTTCACTCGCATTGCATTTAGCGGTTGGGGTGCAGTCAGCCCTGTGTAAAAGCGAAAACGTGTTTTAGGGGTGATAAAACTAAATATTTCGTACTTGTTAAATCTGTAAATTTAACATATAATGCTTACGGCATTTTTACATGATATTAAGTAATATGTAAAATATGATCATTTGAATGGATTGCCTTTATACTTTTGTAGTTGAGCCGCAATACCCATATGTTTTCAAAATGGCGTCATGGTGATCATTGGGACAGAAAATTTGGTTAACAATGGGACAGTGCCTTATTGTCAACCAAACTGTCTAGTTACTCCATATGAATCAATATATCTATTTTTTTGATACAATAACGTGAACTTTAGCTTCAGGGCTTCTTGTAGAAACAGAGCTTCCAGCTGAAGCGGGACTTTCGATCATGTTCAAGGGCTTAAGCAATCTGAGGTCATCACAAAGCACTGCATAGAGAACAAATTTCACTAATAAAAGAAAAAGACGCAGCATGATTGCAACGGATACACCAGAGAAAGAAGAGCTTTTTGCTGGTGCCACTAAGGATAAGGCCTTCGAAATCACTTCATAAAGCATCTGACGTAGATGGCCTGTGAACTATTGTTCTTGGTCTGGTATATAACTCTTAATTTAACTGATCCATTCGTCTGAAGAACTCAAATCTCCACCGAAAATGTTGAAAATGAAGATTTATGCACTTGTAGAATTTGAGGCGACTTCTAAAACGTATTCTGTTGGCCAAAAGCATGAAAAAGATAAATCCGAAATATTGATGTTAGGCGAAGATTCAAGTGCAACGAGTTTAATTTTCCAAATGTTCCTGACATGGCTTCGGTGAAGTTAGAGGACATTAAACTGATATTATATGAACTAACTAAGTGTGGGACAACATAAAGAGATAATTCGAACTTGAAATTTTACCAAAACCTCAACAATATACAAGTTTGATAAACTGTACCATCGTTCACCAGGGTATGTTCCATTGTTCACCAGCGCTGTTAAACAATGGGACAATTTTTTTGTTTTTTATTTAATTTTTTTCTAGTCAACAGAATATGTGATAGCATTCGAGTTGGTTTCATTTTATAAAGGAATATCTATATTACACATGGATTTTTTATTTATCATACTTTGCCCATAGTAAATGAAATATCAATCTCTCTGTGTTTTTTGTCCCATTGATGACCACCCTCCCCTATAGCAACTCAGAATATACAAACATCAAATAACAATAATCACTTAAAAATAATGTCATCAATCAATATAATAATAAGAGCGTCTTCTTGTCTTTCTGTCCGTCACACTAAACCTAATAATATGCTTAACAGGCAACTGGTAGCATGGACAGGAAATCATTTTATATGACCTCAATAAATGCTTCCAATAACTAATATAAATTAAAATTTAATTCAGTTGAGAAGACGGGTCAAAATCTATAGACCATTTAAAAAAATCATTAAATTTGATAAAAGGGCTGTCAAAATGAAAAATTACATACTAATCAGTTATTATTGATATTTTTAATAATAACACTTTTTTCTTTCAGAGGTAAATTAGAGGACGATACGAGACGATTTTTTTTCAAAAAGGTCGTTTTTTTAAAAAGAAATCTAAGAATGACGAGGACTGAAACTGAATACTATTTAGATGCTACAATGGGGATCATATGGAAATACATAAATTAATTAAATAAAATCTCGACTATTTACTTGGTTCTATAAAAACATTTTAGTGATTTCCAACTTCAGTTGTAATATAAAATTTAAAAACTATCTAAAGTCTTTGTAGATTTTATTGGAGTGAAATCGGGGTCAGAAGCCCAGGAATAATAATTATTACATGAATTGAACTTATATATCAATGTCAATAAAATTAAGATATTAAAAATGCCGTCGTTTGAACACACTATAAGGGCCCTATTACGCTTACCGGCTTCCTACAGCCGGCCAATCTGACTTTCGGCACTATCATAACGCTCTCCCACGGCCAGTCGGATGAACTTTCGCCAGGACTTTAATCCGCCGTACGCCAGCCGAGGCCGTAGCGTGAAATAGCTCATCGCATTGACAGAGTTGCTCTATTAAAAGAAAAATCTTTGAATTCAAAGATTTAGCTGAGCCAAACTGAACTGACTTCCTACGGCCGTTCAAGTACGTGTAAAAGCTCTAGGCCGTCATCCAAAATTTTCTTATGTACGGCGCCGCAGGGCAGACTGGCATTAGGAAGCCGGTGAGTGTAATAGGGGCTTTATACTAGTTCAGGAAATATATATAACGTATTTATATAGTTGGGTAAAATGTTGTTCAATATTTCTTCAGAATTGTAAAGTATATGATCCAATATTTTATAGATGAATTAATAAAGTTATATATGAAGTCACTTTACTCAAAAATCATGAGTTTGCTATTGAATTTAATGGTTTAATCATAGGATGTTTTCTGTTTGGACTTTGATCTGTCTTGAGTTAGATTTATACCTAACTTTTCCTTATATTAGGTAAACAATTGAACAGCTTTTGTTTAGGTCTGTTTTTTTTTCTGTTAGGTCTGTTTTCATTTTTTGGTAGGGTAAATTACGAATTATCGGTCAGTTTCACATCTTCGGTCATATGAAAAAATGATATTATAATTGTTATTTCTATTGGTATCCATAATACATGCAGGTAAAATAAATATAAAATAAGTTACTGCTAAAGTTACCAATAAAAATAACAATAAAATAACAATTATAATATCGTTTTTTCTTATATGAAAGAAGATGTGAAACTGACCGATAATTCGTTATTTACCCTATCTCCACACCCTTTAAATCTTATGACCATTATAATACTCCTTATATGTATGCCTGTCTCCATTATATTCAATGGAGACATCAGTTCACATTGAATATGAAGATTATTTAATTATATATCAATTTCATTTCAAACTGAATTAATGCTGAGAAATTAAATTAGAGCGAAGCTGAAATTAATGATAAAACAAATCTTTGAATAATTTTAAATTTTTAGTAGCAATCAATTAAATTTTTTAGTCTATAAATTGTTTCATCATGACAATTGTAAAAGGAGTATTTGAATCATATTATTTACTATATTTCATCAAAAGGTGTTCTATTATAAATACAGTTAAGATGAGTTTATTGATTTATTTGAGTCTTCTTATCAAAACCACAGATATTTTGAGGTTCAACATAAACCTGATGTGGTTTGATCTAGAAAACCTACAGTTCTACTTTTACCAGAACAAGTTCTCTTCCGTTATTAGCATTAGTTATTTCCTGTTATCTGTGACTTATTACACTAATTTATTATTTCCTTTTCAATACTGGATTAATATCAGAACAAATTCTATTGGATTGATTCTGAAATTTATTTTATTTTAAAATGTTTTTCTTGTGAATTTAATTTTCCCAATAATATGGTAAATAAAAGACATGGTAATGTACTGGTGGTTTATTGGGTAGGTATCACAAGCTGTGAAGAATTAAATAGACTAGAGGTGAATATTAAGCACATTTGTGTAGTAAAATACAAAAGATACTCAAATGACAAGAAATAACAACACGAACTAGGAATTTTTTTTCGCAGTAACTTCAAAAATTGTGCAGTAAAATGGGAAAAAGTGACAATTTAATCTACTTCTTCGATGGTTGGTCCACCGGCACCTCCGGCTCCAGCACCTGCGGGTGCTCCACCAGGGGCGCCTGGAGGTGGAGCTGCTCCTCCATACATCTTGGTAATGATGGGGGAACAGACTTTTTCCACCTCCTTCTGCTTATGCTCGTACTCTTCTTTCTCGGCGAGCTGGTTAGCGTCTAGCCACTTGATGGCTTCCTCACAAGCATCATTGATGACCTTTCGATCGTCATCGGTGATCTTGTCCTTAACCTTGTCGTCTTCAACAGTTGTTTTCATGTTGAAGCAATAGGACTCCAGAGAATTTTTAGCGGAGATCTTCTCACGCTGGGCTTCATCATCAGCCTTGTACTTCTCGGCATCAGCAACCATGCGCTCAATCTCCTCTTTGCTGAGTCTTCCCTTGTCGTTGGTGATGGTGATCTTGTTTTCCTTACCAGTAGACTTATCGGCAGCAGAGACGTTCAAGATACCGTTAGCATCGATATCGAAGGTAACTTCGATTTGTGGAACACCACGAGGTGCAGGGGGAATTCCAGTAAGTTCAAACTTTCCAAGAAGGTTGTTATCCTTGGTCATGGCCCTCTCGCCCTCGTAGACCTGGATGAGCACACCTGGCTGATTGTCGGAGTAGGTGGTGAAGGTTTGAGTTTGCTTGGTTGGAATGGTAGTATTCCTCTTGATGAGGGCAGTCATGACGCCACCAGCTGTCTCAATACCCATGGAGAGGGGAGCAACATCCAAAAGGAGAAGATCCTGAACAGCTTCAGATTTGTCACCTGAGAGGATAGCAGCCTGGACAGCAGCACCATAAGCGACAGCCTCATCGGGGTTGATGGACTTATTCAGCTCCTTGCCGTTGAAGAAGTCTTGGAGCAGCTTCTGGATCTTGGGGATGCGGGTTGAGCCACCAACAAGGACGATCTCATGAACTTGGCCCTTGTCGAGCTTGGCATCACGAAGAGACTTTTCGACAGGATCCAGGGTGCCTCTAAAAAGATCAGAACACATCTCCTCGAATCTAGCACGAGTGATTGAGGTGTAGAAATCGATTCCTTCATACAAAGAATCAATCTCGACACTAGCTTGAGCAGATGAAGAAAGAGTTCTCTTCGCTCTTTCGCAAGCAGTTCTCAGCCTCCTCAAGGATCTCTTATTGGAGGTGATGTCCTTCTTGTTCTTGCGCTTGAACTCCTGGACAAAGTGGTTGACAAGTCTGTTGTCAAAATCTTCACCACCGAGATGAGTGTCTCCTGCAGTAGATTTTACTTCGAAAATACCATCATCAATAGCAAGAATGGAAACATCGAAGGTACCACCACCCAAATCGAAAATAAGAATGTTTCTCTCACCAGTTCCTTTCTTGTCCAAACCATAAGCGATGGCGGCAGCGGTGGGTTCGTTGATAATACGGAGAACATTAAGACCAGCGATGGCACCAGCGTCCTTGGTAGCTTGACGCTGAGAATCGTTGAAGTAAGCAGGTACAGTGACAACGGCATCTTTAATGGTTTTTCCCAAGTAAGCTCCGGCAATCTCCTTCATTTTAACCAAAACCATTGAAGAAATTTCTTCAGGAGAGAAAGTCTTCTGTTCTCCTTTGTAATCAACCTGAATTTTTGGTTTGGTGCCATCATTGATCACATTGAAAGGCCAGTGCTTCATGTCACTCTGGACAGCTGATTCATCGAATTTACGACCAATGAGACGCTTGGCATCAAAAACGGTGTTAGTGGGGTTCATTGCCACTTGATTCTTGGCAGCATCTCCGATTAATCTCTCGGTATCGGTGAAAGCCACATAGGATGGAGTGGTCCTGTTACCCTGGTCATTGGCAATGATTTCAACTTTTCCATGTTCGAACACACCCACGCAGGAGTAGGTGGTGCCGAGATCAATTCCAACAGCTTTTGGTTCAGACATTTTGCAGATCTGTAAAAAAACGAAAAGAACATGGATGATTAAATGATACAAACTGTTAACGGAATGCTAAAAATTATTAATGCGAAACAAGCTTTCAATGGTTTTTTCCTCTTATCATTAGATCATTTAATAAAATATGGTAAATTTAATTCGAAAGCTTTTGAAACAACTAGGGTAAGTCCCAAGTAATCGGAATGTTCCATATTTTCGATTATATAATAATAAAGTATTTAATTTCACATATCAGCCCTCCATTTCATTTATTACACATTTCATTGCAAGAATTCAGATAAGAATTCATTCCAAAACTATCAATCACAACTGAAAGACCAAAAGATTTTCAAGTGAGGTTACAAAGACAATTGAACATCTTAAGTTTATTAGTATTTGGTTTATCATATTTACGTGTGCATGGTGAAAACTTATATGCAACTTGTATGCTGATTACATGTCTATAACACATAGTATTTACAACAAAAATTTAAATCTTTTCAATTATTTTAAAATATATAGCAGGCCTTTGGACTTTTTTCATTTAATACTTTTTATAATAAAGTGCAATTGATAACCTTCAAATTTATTATATACTTAATCTTAATAATCAGGGATTTTAATCAAGTATAGATTTTGGTAAATTCCTAGTTCATGTCCCTATTTCATTTAGGGACGCGAACTAGGAACCGATCCAAATACCCCCTTCCTAGCTCACGTCTCTAAATGAAATAGGGACGTGAACTAGGAAGGGGGTAAAAGTTTTATATATGACTAGCGTACTCTCCCGTTAAAAATAACGGGTTATCATCAATACTCATTTTTTCACATTATTACGTTACTTTTAATGAATTTAAAGTTAAATTTTCTGAACAGTCTAATTTATTATATAGATTAAATAAATTTGAAAATTGAATAGAGACAGGATATTTAAATATCAAGTCAATATATCCCCGTGCGTATCATAGTTACATTCTTCAGGTTTAATTAATACCCATAGTGTTAAAGCGGACACCTAATAAATAGATAAACACACTTAGGAAAATATTAGTATAGATTGAAATATATTGCATTGACCATTATTACTTGAAAGAAAATCTAGTATCTTGACTACATATAGTATATACCTAAAAAGAGTATTTGAAATTCAGCAAATTAGTACATTTTTTTGTTTGTTATATAAAAATCAAATTGAAAAAATTGTCATTAAAATAGGATGTTCGCCCCCTTCCTACCTAGTTTGCGTCACTTAATGAAATAGGGACGCTAATTTTTTTAAAAAGTTTAATAGAAAATTGAATAAAATTAGTGCTTTAATTTTTTTAATTAACTTTTCTTAGGCAAAAGGATTTATTTCCTGGGGGTATTAAGGGAATATTTAGGAATAAATCCTTCTTGTCTGATTTCCATTCTTCCATTTTAGTTAGATGTTATCCTCTGACAGTCAAACTTCTACAACACCCCTGATTGTTGTTAATGACTAGGGTTGTGACAATATGCGTTTAAAATCATAGATCTTAAGAATATCATAGACGAAACGAAATGACATGGTATCGAATACTGTATATACCGCTGGTTTAGAACGATTAAATTGTCTTTAATTCAATAATTCTATAATATTTTCAGGATCTATGATTTTAAATGCATATTGTCACAACCCTATTAATGACTTATCTTTTCAATATACCTTCTCAGAGAGTCTGATTTATAAAAATATTCTCAATTGTTTTCATGCTTTAAACATTATTATGATTAGTACAATTCATCCAATCTCTAATCGATAATGAAATATTTATAACGAGTTTCGTATTTATTTATCCATAAAAGAAATACGAGACCAAGGAGCATCACTAAAATTAAATCGTTTCCAGAGAATCTAAATTGGAGATTATTCTCTACAATCCCAATTCATGGGATAGCAATCAAAATGTGTATGATTTTGGTATGTAAAAAAAATATATCTATTACATGGCATTCTATCTATTCTACATAGATTCGATTTGAATTCCTGCGTATTATTTAATGATCATTTATTAACAATGAATAAATTTAGAATGACATACCACTAGGGTAAGCTCCAAGTTATCAGACAGTTCCACATTTTCGATCATGTAAGAAAGAAGTATATAATAATAATTATTATACTTTTTTTTAATTGGTGACCATGATACTTGTATCATCGTAAATGTGGAACTGTACGTTAACTCAGATCTTACCCTACTCTAGTCATCATTACGTCAGCTCATTGTTCATTGGTAGTAAGGCCAAGCCCGTATTTTGTGGCTACAAATGCCATACGTTATAAATAGGCACAGTGCTTGTCATTAAGCGTATGGGAGATATTGTCGATTTAAAAAAAATACGTCATTATTAAGGTACTGACCTTCAAAAGAAGACAAAAGTCTTATATAACAAGAAAGTTGAGTACACTTTTCCCAAAGCACTATTGGAAATCGAATGAACTCTTGCATCAAGGCAGCATTTGCTTATATATGAGTCATAAATGGCTACATGGCAACTCACACCCAGCGTTACGTAGGAACATCTAGAACATTCCATGATGCAACTTTTCATTTAAATTTAATGGAAAATAATGTTTTTCCAAGTAAATTAGTCATACAATTCTTATGAAATTTTATTTCTAATAATTGTTTAATTTTCCGGCGAATAAATTTCTCTGTCGCCTGAGAAAATAAAAAGATCGTCTGAAATTGCACCTATTGATCGCGTCTAGCCAGTCATTTGTATTCTCTTCATTTACTTCCAAATCAAGGTGTTTTCTTTAATCCACATAACAAGAAAATTATTCAACATTTTAAAGTAAAGAAATATGATATTATCTTTTTTAATGCAATTTTCATTATCATTTGATATTAACTAAAGCGGATATGACGTATATCCGTTTCAACATTAAATTATGTTCTTTCTATCATTTAAATAAAGTCGATGAAATTAAAATATAATTTCAAATAATAACATCAGTACTATTTCAGATTAAATATACAAACCATGTGTTGTATATTCTCTGTACATGATGCAGCTATAAACTGTTTGTATGGAGTAACCTGTATCAATATCCTGTATCATTTGATAAATATAAGAATTTTTGCCTATTTTTTGCTGCTTAATTATGAAAAGTCCAATGGATTAAGCTTTGATAATTTCTATTGATAGTTTAATTAAAATAATAGTATATTATCAATATTCCATTCGTATATGAACATAAATGTAAGTACACTAAGATGCTGATGTGCCAAATGTAATGCTGATGTGCCATATGTAATGCTGAGGTGCCAAATGTATTCCATAAAAATTAAATACCTACACACACATCCACGTTCATACTTCGTGCTCTAGCTAAGTTATTACAATAAAATTGTATTTACCACCTTTTTAAAAACTATGTGAAAACAACTCAACTAAAATAGCAGTTGAAAATGAATAATAATTTTTTTTCTAGAATTAGCAGGTTTATTGTATTATATGTAGGTGTATGAACTTTATGCCGCCATTACAAGCTTTGCCTTGTACCCTGTGTAGGGCCTCTTCTGAATCAATACATGATGTATAGTAAATTAAAAGCATTATTTCATTTTTCCAATATTAAAGAACAGCAAAACAAATTAATTCATTGAAAGTGTAAAACAATTTAATTTTAAAGTTTGGAAAGAATTGGTTCCACTGGTTAGGGTAAACTATAGTCGTTTCCCGCTTAAAGTTCTCAGAATAATGGAGTCGTTTTCCCGCACAAAAATTCAATAGTTTTACGTTTCACATTTTGGTCATATATGATGTCAAAATGAATATTTTATTTTAATTACAATTATTATGTCGTTTTTCTTATATGACAGACAATGTGAAACCAACCGATAATTCGCAACTTATCCTAACCGAAAATGTGAAACTGTACGATATTATTCGTAACTTATATAAGTTCAATATGCAGTGTACTTAATATTGGAAATAAAAGAGTTTTTTTTCTATTTCATGGTTAAATAACCCTCAAGTGGATATATTTATCCAGGGTTATAAATTACAATCATCAACAAATTAATTATAAAAATATTTTAATTATTAATTGTTTCAATAATTAAAAGAATGACAAACTTTTAGGCATCTGAATTAAATACGCAAATATAAAGATATATTGAGAGAAATGTTAATTGAATTTTCATCAAATATTTCTTCATGTAAATACAATACCTAGGTAATTAAATTTATCAAGTCATTGAATTGGGCTAAAATAAATTAGTGAATTTATTTACAAGCACTTTGAAGTAATTAATGTAACAATTTATTATAGATAAGTATTATTTTATAAATGAAATTACGAAACATAAATATGAGAACTAAAGAAATATGAGAATTAGGGTAGGTTACGAATTATCGGCCAGTTTCACATCTTCTGTCATATAAGAAAAAACTGTAAAATACATAGCTATAATTCTAATTTAATTTTAATTGGTATCCATGATACGTGCAGGTGTTATGGATACAAATAAAAATAAATAAATCATTATTATATCGTTATTTCTCGCATGAACGAAGATGTGGAACTGGTCGATAATTCGTAACTTACCCCAGGAACATTTTGGTTCGGTAACTTACGATCGAGTTCCGGAATCTTCTAAATTTCAGTAGAACCTTTGACAGATTTGAAATTTGAGAAACCGTTTGAAGAATATTGTTAAAATATGTGTATTATATGATTTGAAAATATTTTAAGATAGAATTTCATCGGGTATAATCAATTTACTTTTAATATTTTTCAACTAGGTTTTTACAAGCTTTTGGTTTATAAGAAATTAATCTAAGCTACAGCCTCCTTTCAGCTTATTTTAGTACCTACAAACTTTTATCTTCATAATTTATTATCAGAACTAGGTATGCTTGAATAAATGAAAAATTACCAAGAAAGATCATAGAATTGTTATTTTCATAATCTAGTTAAATGGGTTTGCTCAAAAACGTGCAGAAACCCGCATGTAGCTTTAGTAGATTTCCCGCCAAAATGTATAATATTTAGATTATGTATTAACTGTTAATTATTTAATCTTATGGGATTATACTAATGGAATATACATATGCGTTCATATACATAAGGTACATAAAGAATTCTTTCATACTATATAAGTTTTTCCTTCTTATTATATACCTAGGTTAAAATTAAATGTCCGCCAAACACGTGGTTTCGAAACGAAGAGGTTGTGGAATGTTGGGAAATTAAACTTAGAAGGACTAGTTTAAATCAGAGAAACTGAAAATGAATATAAAATGTTCGTTTATCGATAGATTAAATTTATTTAATGCAGTATAATTGTGAACTTCAAGATATGGGGAAATATTCGCATCTAGATAAGCTAAAACTGAATAATTCGCCGGTAGCATGTTGTATCAACGTACAAACATATTAACGCACAAAATTCTTGTTCTTAGCATCGTTTCTCCCAATGAATGTGTGTACCAGCGTCATACTTAGTTATTGGAAATATAACTATTAAACTAAACCGATTTTCATTACAAAACATTTATAAAATACTGATAATACAATTATAATGCATAATTTATGATAAAATATCATTTTATTTCATGATATATTGAATAAGTAAGGTTGTAAGTGAGCTTTAGAATGTTCTAGAACTCTACTGAACGTTACAACGTTATCCCCTCCCTCCGCACAGTATATAAGCACAGCCACGCCGGCTGTAGAAACATTATTAACTTGAGCGTCGAGTTGTGCAGTTCAGCATCAGTGATCGTGATATACCAATTGTATTACAACATTCTTGTGATTTAATGTGAGTTGATAAGTTATAATGTATTCCTGCCTTTTATTTAAGTTTTGTGTGTATTTTGCCTACCTTTTCATCTAGCTATGGAGCTTCGGTTTGGAAGTTAAATTGGAAGAATCCACTGTAGTGACTAGCCTTTTCCTATCATTTACACTCCCTCCCTCACCACCTCTTGTTAAATAAAGATCCTCTATAGGCATCGGGTTGGGTAAATTCCAAATTATAGAACTGTTCTTAATCTTCGACCATTCTACTGTCGACGCTACTTTTGCTTCATACCTATCCTAGGTATTCAATTGTGTAGATAAGGGTGGCGGATAAGTAAGTAGATTTTTAAATGTTAATTGTAAGAAAGCAAATTCTACTAAAAGTACAAATATCAAATATATACGAATTTATAGACTTAATAATCTCTTAGTTTTTTTTACTATATGTTTGATTCAAATAAAAAAACTCCTGCCAGCGTGGCGCTGCCAGGAGTAACAGGAAACTGAGGCAATACTAAGAAGTGCTTTCAAGTCTCTTAATTCCACATAGCAGTGAAATCTCATGGTCTGCTCTATATCCTGATTTAACTCCTCAATTTCATTTTTGGGGGTATCTGTAAATATGAAAGGTTACAAAAATAGGCCTGAAATTTTTAAAAGTTGAATTCAACATACCTAGCTTGCATAGCTAATTAAAGAATTTATTAAATAACTAGGAGGTGGGACACATTAGAAAATGTTTAGCATAATACAGTGCGATGAGTATCATGAGTGCACTCAACTTATTTAATTTAACCCTTCTAATTTAAAGACTAAAGTTGCCAATATACTGGTGCCTGTTACTGTTGTGACTTTGTTCATACTTTGAAACTAGTCTGCAGAAACTGGTGTAAAGTGCTCATGGAGATCTCTTATTCTGTTCAATGTTCATTGCAAAATTATGTAAATATAGTAATGAATTAAAATAAGAGAATATCTAATATCTCCCATATTCTGCAGACTGGCTTTGAAACATGGCTGGCGACTTTGTCCATGCTTTGAAACATGGCTGGCGACTTTGTCCATGCTTTGAAACATGGATGATGACTTTGTCCATGCTTTGAAACATGGATGATGACTTTGTCCATGGTTACAAGATTAATATCCTAGTAAAGATTTTACACTTCAAAACATACTTTTGCTACATGTCTGTATATGCTCTTGAGAGTATTTTGAGTCATTTACTAATTACTTGGAAGGGTATTTTTTAACTTATTCCACTCTCTGAGTCATTTTTCCTTGTATGCAGTCATCTCTTTTGAGGGGTATAATAAGCTGAAACTGTAATTTACTGTCATATCACCACATAAAAAAACATAAGGATGTTTTACACTAAATTCTTCACTAACCCATGATCTACTTTATAACTAGTTATATGTGGTGACCTAGATCCATTTTTCATTAAAATTTTGCAATTATCCTGGTACACAATAAAACATGGCTAAAGAGTTGCCAGTATTTTAGTGACTTTGTCTTCATTTGATTATGGTCATCAATTTGAGTAATTAGTCCAGAACCTTTGGCTATTTTAGTAGCAATTTTAAGTTCATTCATTTTTCAACTCATCACAGTCCATTTTTTCCTTAATTGTTTGCCTCCAGTAATTGAAGTCATTGGATAGTTGAGTAAAACTTGAATATAGTTGAATAACCTGTGAATTACTTCAAAAATATACTAATAGCCTGCCCATTCATCTGACACTTCATATTGAAGTATAATTAGGTTTTGAAATTTCTAAATTTGGCTGCCTGGGTTCGTAAGCTTGTTGACCAATTCAGTTTCTTGAAAAGACTGGGGACTTCCCTGCCATACTTATACTTTATCCTCACTTTGAAAATGCTAAAGATTAAATACCAGATTTCTTTTTTTGCTATTAATAGGATGGGAAGTTTCCAGAAAGTATTATTCAGTATTTCATTTTCTATGTTAATAAATTATCTTCTGAATAATTCAAATTTGAGAAGTTTGTGGTTCGAAGATTAAGAATGAAATCTCTTATTTACCTAAAGATCAATCCATTGATTTAAATTACTTAATCATAAATGGTTCCTAATGTTTTAGCTTTGAATTTCCCTGTGTACTAAATTCATTCTTCTTTTCCAGATATCAAAATGGGTGAAGCTACAGCTGTCGGAATTGATCTCGGAACCACCTACTCCTGCGTGGGTGTCTTCCAGCATGGAAAGGTCGAGATCATTGCCAATGACCAGGGAAACAGAACCACCCCATCCTATGTGGCTTTCTCAGACAGTGAGAGACTTATTGGAGATGCTGCCAAGAATCAAGTGGCTATGAACCCTACCAACACTGTTTTTGATGCCAAACGTCTCATTGGTCGTAAATTCGATGAATCTGCTGTCCAGAGTGACATGAAGCACTGGCCTTTTGTTGTTGTTAATGACAATACCAAGCCTAAGATTCAGGTTGAATACAAGGGTGAGACTAAGACTTTCTCTCCTGAAGAAGTTTCCTCAATGGTCCTCGTTAAGATGAGAGATATTGCTGCTGCTTACATGGGTAAGGACATTAAGAATGCCGTCGTCACTGTACCTGCTTACTTCAACGATTCTCAGCGTCAAGCTACCAAGGATGCTGGTGCCATCGCTGGTCTCAATGTCCTCCGTATCATCAATGAGCCCACTGCTGCTGCCATCGCTTATGGTTTGGACAAGAAGGGAACTCAGGGTGAGAAGAATATTCTCATTTTCGATTTGGGTGGTGGTACCTTCGATGTTTCCATCCTTGCTATTGATGATGGTATTTTCGAAGTGAAATCAACTGCTGGAGATACTCATCTTGGTGGTGAAGATTTTGACAACAGACTTGTCAACCACTTTGTCCAAGAGTTCAAGCGCAAGAACAAGAAGGACATCACCTCCAACAAGAGGTCTTTGAGAAGACTGAGAACTGCTTGTGAAAGAGCAAAGAGGACTCTGTCTTCTTCTGCCCAAGCTAGTGTTGAGATTGATTCTCTGTTCGAGGGAACTGATTTCTACACCTCAATCACTCGTGCCAGATTCGAGGAGATGTGCTCTGATCTTTTCAGAGGTACATTGGACCCAGTTGAAAAGTCTCTCCGTGATGCCAAGCTCGACAAGGGACAAATTCATGAGATCGTCCTTGTTGGAGGTTCTACACGTATCCCAAAGATCCAGAAGCTCCTCCAAGACTTCTTCAATGGCAAGGAGCTGAACAAGTCTATCAACCCCGATGAGGCTGTCGCTTACGGTGCTGCTGTCCAGGCTGCTATCCTTTCTGGTGACAAATCTGAAGCTGTTCAGGATCTTCTCCTTTTGGATGTTGCTCCTCTTTCCATGGGTATTGAGACAGCTGGTGGTGTCATGACTGCCCTCATCAAGAGGAATACTACCATCCCAACCAAGCAAACTCAGACCTTCACCACATACTCTGATAACCAGCCAGGTGTGCTCATCCAGGTCTACGAAGGCGAGAGGGCCATGACCAAGGATAACAACCTTTTGGGTAAATTTGAACTTGCCGGTATTCCCCCCGCACCACGTGGTGTTCCTCAAATCGAAGTCACCTTCGATATCGATGCTAACGGTATCTTGAACGTCTCTGCCGCTGATAAGTCTACAGGTAAAGAAAACAAGATTACCATCACCAACGACAAGGGAAGACTCAGCAAAGAGGAGATTGAGCGCATGGTGGCTGATGCCGAGAAGTACAAGGCTGATGATGAAGCCCAGCGTGAGAAGATCACTGCCAAGAATTCTCTTGAATCCTACTGCTTCAACATGAAGTCTGCCATCGATGATGACAAGATGAAGGATAAGATAAGCGAAGATGAGCGCAAGCAGATCTCTGACGCTTGTGACGATGCCATCAAATGGTTAGACGGCAACCAGACTGCTGAGAAGGACGAATATGAGTACAAGCAAAAGGAGATCGAGAAGATCTGCAACCCCATCATGACCAAGATGTATGGCGGTGCCGGTGGCGCTCCTGGTGCCGGAGGTATGCCCGACTTCACCGGCGGAGCTGGAGCCCCTGGTGCTGGAAGCAACAGCGGAGGTGGAAGCGGACCTACTATCGACGAAATTGATTAATCTGTAACAAACTTAGTGGAAATTATATCTGCGGAACAATTTGATTGCTGTTGCTCGTATATTCTCCTATTTATTTTTTTACTAAGTGGAACAGGTCGTCTGTTTGTCTAGTCTTCTGTGTACTTCTGTCCTAATAAATATCAAATAAATATATCTTGTTTCAATTAATCTCTTCTCAAAATATTGATGACTTCAAGTTAGTGTCATAAATAAGAAACTCGGTAAACGAGTTGTAAATATTAAACCATTTGTCTAGTAAGAATATTAATTAATATTTGAATGTATAAGAGTAATGTACTGGATATTTTTTTCAAATAACTCATCCTGAAGGATTTGCATTTCTAAAGGAACTTAACATACTTTCAAAAATAAATGAATCTTTAATTTTCTATGAAGGAAAGTAAAAATATAATGCCGGTTGTAATGGTTTATCAAATAAAAAAAAGCAGGGGCTTCCCTTCTCAACAAAGTTTATACTTAGATATTTCTCTTAATGTTAGGAGCTGTGCCTGGAAAGCCCTAGGGTAACCAAAATCTAAAGATTCTAAATATCTAAGATAAACTTGGTAAATATGAAGATGGACCAGAAGGTAAACTAAATAGAATGTGAAAAAAGGTCCAAGGATTCGAGGTTGTTCACTTATATATCTTCTGGCAGTTCATTGTAAATTCAAATCACTACACCAGTATAATGCAAAGAATGTCTAGTTTCCTCATTCCTTATACGAGGAGTTGCAAATATTAGATCAAAGCACGATGGATGGTTAAGGTTTCCATAAGTTACTAATTTCTCATAGGGTTGAGACAATATGCACTGCATATTATGCAGTGTATGCACATAAAAATTTAGTGCATATTCGCTTGAAATATGCATTTTCTAAAACGCATATGCAAAATATATGCAGAAAATTATTTTAAGTAAATAAATTAAACTTATTTCAGTTAAGTAGTCATTCTAGATTTCCATCTATTTCTCGAAATAGGCTGTTACTAAGAAGTCCTTTATTTTTCACCAAATATTTTTTTATTAATTGTAAAAATAATAAAACACTGAGATGCAGAATGAAAGTTAATATCTTTAAATTGTCAATTTTTATATATTCAAACACTTCTTATAAAGTCTGCTATATAAATATGAAGTATCTTATATACCGGTAAGGCTCGTACAGCGCACGATCTTTAAACGGTCACCCACTAAAAAAGATCAAAATTATCCGTTCTTCTGACCATGCAAATCCTAAAACGGTCCCTCAAATAATATTATTTATAATTTAACAAATATTTTATTTGTTTACCTAGTATCTAGCCAAACATTGATTATATTCAGAGGTAATGCAATTTAAAACCAACACTTAACATTGTTTCATCAGTAATTTTATCTTGTCAACCTATTCCTCCACGTTTTCTTTGATTAGAAGAGTTCTATAGAAATTAGAAAGAGGTGTAACTATTCTATATTATATAGTAATATATTTTTCATTTATTTATTTACACCAAAAAAAAAAAAAAAAAAAAATCAAGTAAAAATCAAGATAGTAAATTAGTTATTTTTTGTTTTGTTTTTGGTTTAATGAATACTCCCAATTACAATTGGCCTTATTTCAAAGAAATTAGAACATATAAAGCAAACCTGAACGCATATCGTTGAGCATATAACGCTAACCTGAACGCATAAAAAGCATATTTTAAGCATAGAAGAATATATTTTTAAGGCATAAAATGCATATATATAAAGCATAAAAGCCTATTTATCAAGCTTAAAGCATAAAAGCCTAATTTTCATGAAGAATATTGTCTCAACCGTAGTGATCACTTTTGAGATTGACCTGCCTCGCGCCTCAATTTGCTCTACTGTTGCTGGAATTACTGAGAATGTTGAATCTAAGAACGCAAGATATATTTTCATTATTTCTCTGCTCTGTAGAAGTTTTTAAAGTTTTCTCTCTAATAAATATCTGGAATATTTAGAAGCAGAGTTCAACCAAATTCCCACCTCGTTATAACCTAATCTATGGACTATGATATTTAAATTTTTGAAGTAGAATAAATATCTAGCTTTTATTCATTCGCCTGATGTTTATCATTTATTTATGTAGAAGTTTATCATTTGAACATCGTTAATCAATTTATTTTAATAAGCACTTTTTATATGAATATTAAATAGAAATTCCATGTGCAAATAGAAAATGCATATGCAAAATAAAAAATGCATATGCATTTTCTATTTGCATATGGAATTTCTATTTGCATATGCATTTCAAGATTTGCATATGCTTTTTTTATATGCATATGCATTTTTTCACCAATATGCAATATATGCAAAGTCACAACCCTACTCATTAAATACAGACTTGGGATCATTGATTGTTCGTAATACTGTATTCTAATATAATTTTAAAATTTTACTGGTGATTCAACATTGCTAATTGAGAAATTATGTAGTTTATATCAGTGGGGTTGTGACAATATGCGTTTAAAGTCATAGATCCTGAAAGTATTATAGATTGATTGAATTAAAGACTATTCAATCGTTCTAACCAGCGGTATATAGTATTCGATACTATTTCGTCTCGTCTATGATATTCTTAAGATCTATGATTTTAAACGCATATTGTCACAACCCTATATATCAGACTATAAAAATGGAGTTCTACTAGATTGCTCTCATAAATTAATCGGCGAGATCACAATGCATTATTAATTAGTTTGTATTTAGCATACTCTACTCACAAATATTAACATTTTAAATTTTTCTTAAATGATCTCTATAGTTTATATAGGATAATTCTTTTCCATACCAAAACTAGTGCACTTGGCTCTTGACAATAATTAAATAGCTGTACTTTTTTTAGGTTTGTGATGAGAAGAGATCGTCAATCTTGCAACATATGAAAACCAAAAAACACAGTATATAAGTAAAAAAATTAAAAACCCTGGAAGATATTGATTAAATAAAAAAAAGAATATTAGGCATTACTAATGAGCATAAAAAGCATATTTCAGAGCATAAAAAACATATTTTAGACTCCTAGAGCATGAAAAGCATATATCTAAAAGCATATTGTCCCAGCCCTACTAATTATGTATGTACATATACAAGGTTATAGTGATAATAGTTGTTTGTATACTATTCTTACTTTCAAGCTACAAAATTTGCCTTTCATATCTCCATCAACCTCTTCCAAATCAGTAAAGTCAAGAGCAATCTTGCTCGAAGTTGGACTTTCTCAATTTTAGGCATGGTGTCAATGTGGTTTGCGAGATGTGAATGACAACTCTTCACACCATTAACTAGATGTAACTTCATATGTTCCGATAATGTAGTAATACAAGAATTCTTCCAAAAATACACATTTGATCCATGTTTTCATTAAAATATTATCCATACATTTGTAATTGAAAATTTCGTATAACTTTTATTCATCAACCCCCCTTTCTGTGGATAAAAGTATATTCTTTTCGGAAAAAGAATATGCATTATTTTTTATTTATGCCTCATGAGCATAAAAAAAATATGCTCAAGAATATTCTTTTATGCTTATTATAGTGTAGACTGTAGATCCTTTGACTAATCGTACAGCCCATTTTTGCAGGATTTTTGATAAGATGGAAACTTCTATCCAATGCATATATGATGTAAGGATTTTATTAAAGTATTATACAGAGATTTTAATATAAATTTTGGTACAAAGTCACGAAGTTTATATATAACACCAAGATTGCGTGAAATCTTCGATAAGTCTAGAACATGGTATTTGAAGTTATTGAGATAAACTCCCAAGAAATTTCACACACGCTGTTTAATGAATAACACTATTCTAGTATTCCCAATCCTAATATCCGTGTCAAACCTAAGCTCCCCCCTATAGGAGTACAGAAGATATTTAGTTTTTGAAGTATTAATAATTATTTTATTGCAATTCTACCATTCATTGACGTAAAGAAGATTAGCATCAATCTCATCAACGAAATTATTTAGAATGACTTTTGGGGGTTTTCAGTGGAGTCATCAGCAAATAATGAAAATGAAAAGAAATCAGTTCATTTTGGGAGATCATTCATATAAACAAGGAACAAAAGAGGTCCCAGGTTGCTGCTCTGAGTCACAGAATGAGTTGTATTCTGATGTGATGAGCTGACACTATTAATATAGACAAATTGTCGTCTGGTCACATCGGTTATCATATTTATATCCAATCTAAAATCAATAGGAATGCTAGAATATTTTAATTTTAGAAATTAGTCTTTGAGAAAAATGATAACCAGTGTACAACATTTCTCTTCATACACAATAATTATTAATGGACAGATGATTCATCTATTGAGGTATATATCCCTTGGAAGTGAATAACTTATTTATTGCAATTACACACTGAAAAAATGAATGCATGATTTAGAAATTAGGGATAAAAAAAACTACCTCTTCATTACTTGTGAATGAAAGTAGATGACTACCTACCTTAGGCTACCTAGGTAACTTCTTCATCCTTCCTAGATGCATTTGACTTATTTGATACTAATTCATCTCGCATTTTCGAAGATATTTAAATACTTGGAAAATTTACTAGTAGGTTGGAAAATAGGTAGAGGTTTACATAGTTTGATAATTTCTTTATTGGCTTAAATGATTATGAGAATTTCACATTGACTTGATAGATAGGTATGCCTACCTACTACCCAATTAGATCTGTAATTAATGATTTCTTGTTTTGTTATCAAATTACCTACTAGGTACCAATATAATTAAAGTATTTTCAAAATGAGTTCTTTCTACAACGAAGTGAATGGAAATTATTTAAGTAGATAGGTAGAGATCAATATAAATCAGTTAGCCATAAAAAAATCTTTCTATGAGCTACAGCTTCCCTTGAAAGAAAGAAATTTATTTTCATTCGGTAACTGAAGTAAACTAGAGAAAATGAAAATATTTTACCTACAAATTAAAATGCTTTCCAATGTGATGGAAATTACTAATTAGCTTGTTAATAAGGCTTAATATATATGGCAGAGAGTTATATTATTTTCTTATTGCTAGCTACCAGACTGCAGGAACTGGTAAACTGTGCCTAGCTATATTATGATATAAATTGAATGAAACTGTTTTTTTATTTTAGGTATTTATTTCATTCCAAGCTTCTTCCATTTAAGATTACAGGCAAGCCTCGCTATAAGTACAACTCACTTTAAAAAGTTTAACAAAAGTTGTACTTATTTCGAGTCATGATTCGAAATAAGAACCGTTCGTAGACATAGAAAACGGAGACATTTTTTTTGTGTGAAAAAAACACATTAAAATTATAATCCAGCAATTGGTTCAGAAATTCAACATGTCCCATTTTAGGGTAAGTTCCGTGTTATTGCACGTTTCCATATTTTCGAACACGTGAAAATCTTTACCTTTATAATAATCACTAGGGTTGTGACTTTGCATATTGGTGAAAAAATGCATATGCATATAAAAAAAGCATATGCAAATCTTAAAATGCATATGCAAATAAAAATTCCATATGCAAATAGAAAATGCATATGCATTTTCTATTTGCATATGCATTTTCTATTTGCACATGGAATTTCTATTTAATATACATATAAAAAGTGCTTATTAAAATAAATTGATTAACGATGTTCAAATGATAAACTTCTACATAAATAAATGATAAACATCAGGCGAATGAATAAAAGCTAGATATTTATTCTACTTCAAAAATTTAAATATCATAGATTAGGTTATAACGAGGTGGGAACTTGGTTGAACTCTGCTTCTAAATATTCCAGATATTTATTAAAGAGAACTTCAATAACTTCTACAGAGCATAGAAATAATGAAAATATATCTTGCGTTCATAGATTTAACATTCTCAGTAATTCCAGCAACAATAGAGCAACTTGAGGCGCGAGGCAGGTCAATCTCAAAAGTGATCACTAGGGTTGTGACAATATTCTTTATGAAAATTAGGCTTTTATGCTTTAAGCTTGATAAATAGGCTTTTATGCTTTATATATATGCATTTTATGCCTTAAAATTATATTCTTCAATGCTTAAAATATACTTTTTATGCGTTCAGGTTAGCGTTATATGCTCAACGATATGCGTTCAGGTTTGCTTTATATGTTCTAATTTCTTTGAAATAAGGCCAATTGTAATTGGGAGTTTTCATTGATGGTATATTTCGTTAATTAAACCAAAAACAAAATAAAAATAACTAATTTACTATCTTAATTTTTTTTTTGGTGTAAATAAATGAAATATATATTACTATATAATATAGAATAGTTACACCTCTTTTTAATTTCTATAGAACTTTTCTAATCAAAGAAAACGTGGAGGAATAGGTTGACAAAGTTAAAATTACTGAAAAAAACAATAAGTTAAGTGTTGGTTTTAAATTGTATTACCTCTGAATATAATCAATGTTTGACTAGATACTAGGTAAACTAATAAAATATTTGTTAAATTATAAATAATATTATTTGAGGGGCCATTGTAGGATTTGCATGGTCAGAAGAACGGATAATTTTGATCTTTTTTAGTGGGTGACCGTTTAAAGATCGTGCGCTGTACGAGCTTTACCTGTATAAAAGATACTTCATATTTATGACTTGTTAATGTACTTGGAAGCAGACTTTATAAGAAGTGTTTCAATATATAAAAATTGACAATTTAAAGATATTACCTTTCATTCTACATCTCAGTGTTTTATTATTTTTACAATTAATAAAAAAAATATGTGGTGAAAAATACATGGGCTTCTTAGTAACAGCCTATTTCGAAAAATAGATGGAAATCTAGAATGACTACTTAACTGAAATAAGTTTAATTTTTTTTACTTAAAATAATTTTCTGCATATATTTTGCATATGCGTTTCATAAAATGCATATGCATTTTATGAAACGCATATTTCAAGCGAATATGCACTATATTTTTATGTGCATACACTGCAAAATATGCAGTGCATATTGTCTCAACCCTAATAATCACTATTTAACTTTTATTTCAATTGGTATCCATGATACCAATTAGAATAGAAGTTAAATAATAATTATAATATTTTCTTTTCTGACGTGTCCGACATTGTAGAATCAACCAATAACTTGAACTACTTAGTAACCTATGTACTACCAAAAATGTAGAACAATAATTATAAAAATCTAAGTACCTATCTATTAATTACTCCCCTATACTGAGTGAGAGTTAAGATACGGATGGATTTTAAAACATTTAATAAATGCATGACTTTAAACTTTTTCGTCACAGTCGCAAACAATGAAAGACTGTATATTATTATTAATATGCTAATATATACGTGGTGCTCTAACAATTCTAAAATAAATTTTCTTTTTATAACTCATAGAAATGAGACATAGAATCAAGGAGTGACAATTATAAATTTCTTGTTACTTTTATTCGCTTTAGTTACCGTTTGGTAACTTAATCGAGTCGTGATTTGGTAACTAAAGCGGGGGATGCCTGTACTTGCTAACTTAGGTACTAGCTATTTATTAGATTAATTAGTTATGCAAACTCTTTAAATTTTCTTGAGAATTGATTGATTTTGACCTAAATATGACACATATTCATAAAAATGTGTTTTCATTAGCATTGATGATCATATTCACGAAGTAGCTTTTCTGCATCCATGAGTCTTGTCACTGACAGGATGACCATTTTCCTTTTTGGCTGCTTCTTCAAGTCCCTTGTTAAATGTCTTTTGACGTCAGCGATTTTATACATTTTTTTGTGGAAACAAAAATTTGGGCTATCTTTAAATTTTAACTTATTAGAGTCTTTGCTGCTCGTCCTTTTCTAAAGATATCAGTAGGTATATCGTCTAGGTAAATAAACTAACAATCACAGTCGATGAAACATTGCTCCATCAAACGGTGAAAGGTTTCTTAAAACGATAGGGCATGAAACAATATTCAAATGATCCGAAAGGGGGTTGTGGCTGCGGTGTTTTCTGTTGCGTTAGGGTGGATTGGAATCTGGATGTAGGCTGTGATAGGAGATCTAATTTCGTGAAAACGTTTTCGTTGTGGTGGGTTGATAAACTTTTGAGATGATGAATGACCAAATGGGGGTTATCTGTCGAGTTTTTTTTTTGTACGGTGTTGAGGGGGCGGTAATCGTCGCACATTCTCCTGGATTTTTCTTTGGTGCTAAATGCAATGGTGATTTTGAAGGGCGTATAATACCGGCTTTTTCTTCCGTCAGGACTTTTCCCCACCGAATTTTTTAAAATTTAAACTCTGGAAGATAATTCAATATTGGGATTATTTAATTTTCGAAAAAAAAATAGTTTTGACAAAAATATCCATTGCCACGAAATTGTATGCCGAAGTCTGACGTCTCAAATAATAAACCTTTTTTGGATTTTGTTTCTTCTTTAATATTATTGTTGCATGGGAATAGGTCACTAGTTGACTGGAAATGGGTCTTTGAATCGAACGCGTTGTAGCATATCTTAATAATATGCGAAAATACGAATGCACAGTCTTAAAATCGAACGACCAATATGGACACATACGGGAATCAAAATTTGTTAATAAAATGTGTCTTCTATTTATAATTTGTTTGTTTTATCAAAATTATACTTTGATAGCATAAAATACTGATATTTTTTGGCGGGGAAAAGACCGACGGGGAAAGTCTTAGTGCTGTATTTTGCATGTCGTGTTGTCATTGATCTTCATGGATTTGCAGTTGACTAGCATGTTGAAATTAGAAGCGGGTGTCTAGTTTCAGCGAAGATTGAAGTTCCAAACGTAGGTTCTGCTCAGTGATGGGATGCTTATTTCAATAAGAGATTCACCATGACACAGAATTATTGGCCGTCTGCTGTCGTTAGTTTGAATGCAGTTGTATTGATGGATATGCCGTTAATATAGCGCGAAGGTATTATTGAAACTGCAGTGCCTGTATTAATGATGATATCAAGCTTAGTACCCCCAATTCGAGCGGCAACTTGTAGGAGCGGCGGGCCGATGGTTGCTAGGGCGACCCGCGCGTGTAGTAATCCGAATGTGATTGACGGCGGGCTGGTGACGAAGATCACGAAGATGGCTGAATGTTGCAGTTTCACTTATCAGGCCATCAACACCATGGCTGCTGCATGACATACTTTTGGACGTTGAGTTTTCCGGCAGGACATTGGGCTGATTATTTCTATAATTTTGATGAGACTATTCTTGTCGAGTTGGGTTATTGAAATAATTTTTTTTCTGTCGTTGTGGGTTTAAGGACGTTGGTGTTGCTAAAGTAAGGCATCAATTCTTCGGCTAAAGTTCCGAGCTGTTGTATAGTACCAGTGATTTTTGAGCAGTTAGAACGGGTGAAATGGTAGATGGGATTGCTTGAATGAATTTGTGACGAATTAAATCTTCACCGACGCCGATTTTGTTTAATTCTTGAAGATAGTCCGATAGTCTACCAGACAGGATAGTTCATCGATATGAACTTATCGAAGAGCTTTAGTAGATTCGAATGAAGCAATTACAACCCTTTTTTCTTAGAGTCCTGTATAAATTTAGTTTTCGAGAATGACTGGAAACAGATTGGCAACAATAGTTGGTGGTAAAGAAGCAAGCACATGATAGTGTTTGGTTTCTTCGACTGATTTTCTGTTGTAGTGAAATTAGGCTTCGATGATGCTGAACCATCAAGTCGCAGTGGTTTCAATAAAGGTTGGAATTTTAATTGATGCTGCAAGTTCACAGTTTGGTTAGTTGATAGTAGTTTAATTGGACCAGTTTCAGGTATGTTTCAGGTTTCAATTTGCTCAGCGAAATCTGAAGGATTAGTAAGTGCTAAAGAAGGGGTCAACAGTTGAAAGTTACTGATATTATTTAATTCTTTCAATAAATTTGTACGAGTCAATGACGAGTAGAAGACAGGCTTGATTTTAGTAGTTCTCTCTATATTGGTTTCCGGTACGGGAATGACACCCTTATTAGATTTAGAAATGTTTATCATTAAGTGTTCAATCCCTGCACAGCGTACTATACTAACTATATCTATTCTTCAACTGATTGGTTTTATAGTCAATTTAAATATTAGTGGAACTCGTTTACGTATCATCAGCTTCGTGAAATTGCAGAAGGTTATGTTTTTATCAGATTTTATTTATTATTTGTAATTTTGTTAGCATAGATTACTGGTAATTGTGTTATTCACATAACTCAAAAAGTATTCAACCGAATTGCTTGAAATTTTGTTGGAGGAACCGTTTGATTATATTTTGGAAGCGATTGCATCAAACGTCAAGGTCAAGGTCACGAAAAGGTCAAAATAGATTTAAGCGGCGGCGATGGTATACTTATTATTGGAACAGATAATAACGAAATATTATTATCGAATTAGCCTAGGATTTGAATGTGGTTATTCTGATATTACCAATTGATCTTTAAAATGTAAGGATAGTACAAAATGAGTAATGCTATAAATTCAGTTACCGAATAAACATTTTCTATTATCATCATTTACTAATCAAAATTGATTAATTGTATAAAATTTGTGAGTTTCTCGAATAGATAGGTACCGACTTTTTTAAAGGGTAACTTGAAGGTATTCAGTAATTTAGTAGTCACCCTAAAGCTCTACATTTTACGAGTGTTCCGCATATGCAAGTGATGAGTTGCGAGTGAGAGTAAAAAATATTGCGAGTGGGAATTGTGAGTGGGATTTTCTTTTCTGCCTTCGATTACGTAATTCCCATACTGTTAATTTTGACGAGAAAAAAAATCTGAATGCTTTTCATTGTTCAGTTTAGTTAGATTCCTGGTTAGGCTAACGTATGGTAATGATGTTACTACCTAACTATAGGCTCACTAAACTAGAAAGAAAGAATAGTAACCCGACCAGTCTAGGTAGTTAGCTACTACCTGCCTTGTTAAAAATCTGATGATGAAGCCATTCAAAATATAGAATAGTATTAATTTCTACTTATTTTCTAGGTACCTTACTAGCTAGGTATAGGCTTAAGTTAAGAACCTATCTACCAACCTAGTGCTAGTAAGTACCTACCTAATTAGATAGCTACCTAACTAGCCTGCTACATTGGTAGGTAGCTACCTAGCTAGGCCTAATTAAAAAAATTTATAACCTATGTAAATATCACATTTCAGAAATTCCCACTTGCGTTTTGAATTTCCCACTCGCATTTCAAAATACTCACTCACAATATCTCTTTTTGACTGTCACTCGCAGTGTTACACTCGCACTCGCAGTGTTACACTCGCACTCGCAGTGTTACACTCGCACTCGCATTTTTTCACTCGCACTCGCATTTTTTGACTCAATACTCGCAGTTCGGTGCACCTCACATTTTATGGGGTAACTTGAAGGTATTCAATAATTACCCTAAAGCTCTACGTTTTACAGGGTAACTTAAAGGCATTTAGTAATTACCCTAAAGCTTCACATTTTATAGGGTAACTTGAAGGTATTTAGTAATTACCCTGAAGTTCTACGTTTTATAGGGTAACTTTAAGGTATTCAGTAATTACCCTAAAGCTCTACGTTTTATAGGGTAACTTGAAGGTATTCAGTAATTACCCTAAAGCTCTACGTTTTATAGGGTAACTTTAAGGTATTCAGTAGTTACCCTAAAGCTCTATCCTTTTTCAGATTTCTTGCAAGTTGTTTTTCTGAGGCAAATTAAGTTGGTTTCGAGTGGCACAGGACGCAAGGTAAGTAAATTCAGTGTTTGTTAACCAAATACTATGAGAATTCCCCTTAGGCTCTACTAAAATGCTCCCTATTTTTCTTTGGTTTAGAATAATAAATTGATAAACATTGTGATTTAATCATGTAAATGGGTTCCGGCATATGCAGAAATTTAATTAATAAAGGTTTATTATTTTAAGTATTATCCACGTTCGTGAGGATTTATTTATTTTATTTTTATTTATATAAAAACAAACTAATGAAAATTATCGGTTGATAAAATAAATAATGTTTACATTAAATATTCTTATTCCATCGACTTAAATATAATTTAAGAAATATATATTTTGAAAACTTAAATGAACTTTCGATTTAAAAATGACAGATTGGAAATTATCTAATTAATGTTACAAATATATATTTATTTATGGTGTATATATTTATTAGGGTAAGTTCTGGGTTGTTGAACGGTTCCACAAGAAAAAGAATGTATAATAATTATTATTTAACTTTTATTTTTATTTATACCCATGAAACCAATCAAAAAATAATGATTAATATTTTTTTCTTACGTGATCGAAAATATGGAACCGTTCGATAACTTGGAACTTTCCCTAGTTCTATTTTAATTAATTCTGTACCTCCTTACAATTTTAGATGTAAAATCACTCATTTAAATAATCATATTTTGATTGATTAAAATATTCAAATTCACCATTGATTCCGTTTCAAAAACTGTTCCAATTCGATATAATCCTTGAATAAATCAATTTATTATATATTTAATTTATATATATACTGATTGTATTTACATATGGTTTTTTCTTTTGCTATTTTTACATATACTTCTTACTTACATTTTCATTGTATATCTTTCAACCAATCGACACATTAATTACTGAAAATAATTTATTTCAATGAAGAAAAAAAAAAAACCTAATTAATTATTTTCCATTAATCTTTCTTTTTCAATATCAAATCTCGTATTAAAATATTTTGTGTAAAATATGTACGTAAGGATTAGTTCTCCTCTCTACACCGCCATAGAGGGGTGAGAGGGGCACACGCAATTCCATATCCCCTCGTGATTTTAATCAGTCGAAAGCGCGAGGGGAAATGGCACCAGGATGATTGCTTCGGGACAGCACCAAAGTTTTGAGGGAAGCTACGCGTACATACCGTACCTATGATGACACATTCTCTAGTTAACGTACCTAAAAACATTATCTAAATATAATAATATTTTTTCGGTGTTTAAAATATATTTCAATTGATGACTTAATGAAGTTTTAAATTCAAGTTGAACTGTGTACGTGAACTAGAAATTTCGATATTGAATTCGTTTTATACACTGATTAAAATTGAATGAATAATTTAATCAGGTTGAATAGTTTATTCATGTTGAATAAGATTAATCAGGTTGAATAATTTTATCCATTTTGATTAAGTTTGATCATGTTGAATAGTATAATTTTTGCTGAATTGTTTAATCATGTTGAATAGTTTAATCATGTTGAATAGTTTAATCATGTTGAATAGTTTAATCATGTTGAATTGTCTAGTCATGTTGAATAGTTTAATCATGTTGAATAGTTTAATCATGTTGAATAGTTTAGTCATGTTGAATAGTTTAATCATGTTGAATAATTTAATCATGTTGAATAGTTTATTCATGTTGAATAGTTTAATCCTGTTGAATAGTTTAATCCTGTTGAATAGTTTAATCATGTTGAATAGTTTAATCATGTTGAATAGTTTAATCATGTTGAATAATTTAATCATGTTGAATAGTTTATTCATGTTGAATAGTTTAATCCTGTTGAATAGTTTAATCATGTTGAATAGTTTAATCATGTTGAATAGTTTAATCATGTTGAATAATTTAATCATGTTGAATAGTTTATTCATGTTGAATAGTTTAATCATGTTGAATAATTTAATCATGTTGAATAGTTTATTCATGTTGAATAGTTTAATCCTGTTGAATAGTTTAATCATGTTGAATAGTTTAATCATGTTGAATAGTTTAATCATGTTGAATAATTTAATCATGTTGAATAGTTTATTCATGTTGAATAGTTTAATCATGTAGAATAGTTTAATCATGTTGAATAGTTTAATCCTGTTGAATAGTTTAATCATGTTGAATAGTTTAATCCTGTTGAATAATTTAATCATGTTGAGTAGTTTAATCATGTTGAATAGTTTAATCATGTTGAATGATTTAATCATGTTGAATAGTTTAATCATGTTGAATAGTTTAATCCTGTTGAATAGTTTAATCATGTTGAATAGTTTAATCCTGTTGAATAGTTTAATCATGTTGAATAATTTAATCATGTTGAATAATTTAATCATGTTGAATAATTTAATCATGTTGAATAGTTTAATCATGTTGAATAGTTTAATCATGTTGAATAGTTTAATCATGTTGAATAGTTTAATCATGTTGAATAATTTAATCATGTTGAATAGTTTATTCATGTTGAATAGTTTAATCCTGTTGAATAGTTTAATCATGTTGAATAGTTTAATCATGTTGAATAGTTTAATCATGTTGAATAATTTAATCATGTTGAATAGTTTATTCATGTTGAATAGTTTAATCATGTTGAATAATTTAATCATGTTGAATAGTTTATTCATGTTGAATAGTTTAATCCTGTTGAATAGTTTAATCATGTTGAATAGTTTAATCATGTTGAATAGTTTAATCATGTTGAATAATTTAATCATGTTGAATAGTTTATTCATGTTGAATAGTTTAATCATGTAGAATAGTTTAATCATGTTGAATAGTTTAATCCTGTTGAATAGTTTAATCATGTTGAATAGTTTAATCCTGTTGAATAATTTAATCATGTTGAGTAGTTTAATCATGTTGAATAGTTTAATCATGTTGAATGATTTAATCATGTTGAATAGTTTAATCATGTTGAATAGTTTAATCCTGTTGAATAGTTTAATCATGTTGAATAGTTTAATCCTGTTGAATAGTTTAATCATGTTGAATAATTTAATCATGTTGAATAATTTAATCATGTTGAATAATTTAATCATGTTGAATAGTTTAATCATGTTGAATAGTTTAATCCTGTTGAATAGTTTAATCATGTTGAATAATTTAATCATGTTGAATAGTTTAATCATGTTGAATAGTTTAATCATGTTGAATAGTTTAATCATGTTGAATAGTTTAGTCATGTTGAATAGTTTAATCATGTTGAATAGTTTAATCATGTTGAATAGTTTAATCATGTTGAATAGTTTAATCATGTTGAATAGTTTAATCATGTTGAATAGTTTAATCATGTTGAATAGTTTAATCATGTTGAATAGTTTAATCATGTTGAATAGTTTATTCATTTTGAATAGTTTAATCATGTTGAATAGTTTAATCATGTTGAATAGTTTAATCATGTTGAATAGTTTAATCATGTTGAATAGTTTAATCATGTTGAATAGTTTAATCATGTTATATACTGTGTAATCACTTTCTTCAACAAAATAAATGATTTAATACCATTGTCTAAAATATATTATTTAATCAACGTTTCTCAAAGTAAATGATTTTAATCGTATTTGTTGGTTAATATAAAATATTAATCACTTTGCTTACACGAGTACTTCATCTATTTAATCCCACATCGGTAAGTATACTCTACTGTTTGAATAATTTACTATCTATGGTATTTATAGGTGTAAATGTCAATGACTTGAATTGTAAATAGTACACAGGAAATATATCTATTCAGTAGAACTCCTCTATAGTGAAATTCAACAAGTTCACTATAGAGGATATAGTTCACTATAGAGGATATGAGAGATGAATAGAAAACTGAACTTTTCATGGCAGACTATAAAAAATATTTTCTTGCTTTTTTAAAATGAATTCATTATTCAACGTTTTTCATTTCTCAGAACTCTAACAATAAGGATGGTTCACTAGACATGACTTCATTATGGAGGAGTTGTACTGGTAGAACTTCTGTTTTATGAAATATAACAAATTTACTATATAGATTTTCATAGAAAACTCACGAATATTTGTGGCAGACTAAACTAAATACGTTCACTATAGAGGTAAGTTCGCTATACAGAGTTCTACTATACAGGATGGTTCGTTTTACAGGTGTTCACTATAGAGGAGTTCCACTGTATTGTAAGGGTACAAGTTTTCTGTTGTAGAAATTATCAAAGAAAACGAAGAGCCATTAGTGGGTAACTACAATATTTTTCATAATACCTTGCTTTTTATTTTCAAAGAATTAATCAAAGATTAATCGAACGCGAAACCTTTCATTTCTAACTGCTAATTAAATTATTTTAATTAATTGTGTATGACTCTTTAAAATCAATGTTTTTTCTTTTCAATGTAATTCTCAAAATGCATTCTTATTATTATACTGTAGCCTACATTATCAATGGGAATAACTTCGCGAGAAAATTTATAAGTAATTTTCTTTTACTAATTACCGGATGGAAAATTACTACCTAAATGAGACTAATTATAAACTGTGATGAGAAAGTAGATACTAGTTTCAGAAGGCTTTGTTTTATATTAAGCATCAGGCTATGTGTTTACAGAAGGCTTTGTTTTATATTAAGTATCAGGCTATGTGTTTCAGAAGGCTTTGTTTTATATTAAGTATCAGGCTATGTGTTTCAGAAGGCTTGTTTTATATTAAGCATCAGGCTATGTGTTTCAGAAGGCTTTGTTTTATATTAAGCATCAGGCTATGTGTTTGAGAAGGCTTTGTTTTATATTAAGTATCAGGCTATGTGTTTCAGAAGGCTTTGTTTTATATCAAAGATGAGGCTATTTGTTTTAGAAGGCTTTTGTTTTATATCAAGTATGAGGCTATGTGTTTCAGAAGGCTTTGTTTTATATTAAGTATCAGGCTATGTGTTTCAGAAGGCTTTGTTTCTCGTAATCTTACATTCAGGGTATATTGTCACGAAGACGAAGAACATTAACACATCTGTGCACTTTTTCCCTATTTGCCTAATTAACATAATGCAAATAACTGGAATAAAGTACATTCTTGTGTATTAGGCTAAAGTAACAATTGATGCAATAATCAACATGCGGAAGATTGGTGTTTTAAAATGTTTAACCTTTAACTGTGGTGTTTCACATATATAGGTATAAGATATAATCTAAAGACTATTTTTATGATCAAACTATAAAAATATTCCTGCACGTTTGCACTTAATTTATTCAGATTTTTATTGCTATTGAAACAGAAACAACAGTTTTGTCCAAATTTTGATTTTATACTGATTTTTTTTAATGAGCACAATAAAAGGTTAAAACAACAACCATTTGTTGTTAATATTGTGCATACTGAAGGGTTAAATAATGTGTACGGTGAGGAGTTGATTCTTCATATTACAGACATACATTATTATGGAATATCGAAACATTCTTAATTTTATTGTAAATACAAATTATACGTTTTTTACGCTCAATGTACCATAACACTAGTGGTTATGGTGGGGCCATAGAAGACTAAGTTGGTCTCCTCTCAATTTTGGGTCCCACCACCTTAATTTTGTACACGGGTAACAAGTTCTCCCTCGTATCCAGCTCACCATCTCTCCTTGCTCTCCACTCACCACCCTCTCCACCTCACCAGTTGTTACGGATTAGTTTAATGATGTGCGTAAGTGATATAAATAGTAAAGTGCTATTTAGCAGTCTGCCACGCGGCTTAGTGCCACCATCCCTTCTCTTAGAAGATTGCTAGAGATATTATGGTTGATGTTCTACCATAAGGTACTAACTGCCACAGAAAAGAGTCACAGTGATGATGTACTATCAGAGAAAAGAGTCACTGTGATGATGTACTATCAGAGAAAAGAGTCAATGTGATGATGTACTATCAGAGAAAAGAGTCAATGTGATGATGTACTATCAGAGAAAAGAGTCACTGTGATGATGTACTATCAGAGAAAAGAGTCACTGTGATGATGTACTGTCAGAGAAAAGAGTCACTGTGATGATGTACTATCAGAGAAAAGAGTCACTGTGATGATGTACTATTAGAGAAAAGAGTCACTGTGATGATGTACTATCAGAGAAAAGAGTCACTGTGATGATGTACTATCAGAGAAAAGAGTCACTGTGATGATGTACTATCAGAGAAATGAAGAGTCACTATGATGATGTACTATCAGAGAAAAGAGTCACTGTGATGATGTACTATCAGAGAAATGAAGAGTCACTATGATGATGTACTATCAGAGAAAAGAGTCACTGTGATGATGTACTATTAGAGAAAAGAGTCACTGTGATGATGTACTATCAGAGAAAAGAGTCACTATGATGATGTACTATCAGAGAAAAGAGTCACTGTGATGATGTACTATCAGAGAAAAGAGTCACTGTGATGATGTACTATCAGAGAAAAGAGTCACTGTGTGATGATGTACTATCAGAGAAAAGAGTCACTGTGATGATGTACTATCAGAGAAAAGAGTCACTGTGATGTCACAAGAAAATACTGCTCTCACGAAAATTGACATTAACATCATCAATTACAATCCTAGACTCAATTGAACGAAAATCTAACCAACTTGAGAAAAGAATCACATTTGTCTTCGATACATTAACAGAGAGTCTATTAGCAAAAGTCCATGTTACGATCGTATTTACCTCCTGAATCAAGTCATTGATATCTGCCCAGGTGCCACTCATCGTGGTGTCATCTGCGAAATGAGTTACCTTTAGGTTAGGAAGTGTATTTGACAGTTCGTTAACATACAATAGATACAAAATTGAACCCAAGACACTGCCCTGTGGAACGCCATTTGTAACTGCTAACTCATCAGAAATATATGAGCCAACTTTAACCCTTTGGCTGCGTCCGGGCGTGTACCGACAAGTGGGCCCAAGACAATCGGGCCCCACGACAATTGGACCCCAAGACAATTATATTATTTGCCTATTTTTTCAGAGTTTACTATATTAACTTAATTAAAGACCCTTTCTACTGTAATAACTAGGGTTGTGACAATATGCGTTTTGTATATTAATATAGTCTTAAGCATACTTAAAATAAAGGATATTCCTTATATGAAAAAAATATAGACATGATATTAGGTGTAACATATTTAAGGGGATACACTCACTAGTTAAAAAATTTAAAAAATACAACATAATTTGATATTCAAATCGTGCGCTACTACTTCCTTCACATATTTATTAACTGTGTAATTGACTTATCGAATAAAAATTTAGAATAATATTATAAATAATCTCATCCATAAAATTTAGCCGTACTTCCCTCTAGCTAATTTTTTTCAGTAGCTCAAATTAGCTCCAGAGCCCAAAGTGCAGCATATGTTGTGTTGGGAAAGGGACACAGTGAATATGTATAATATAGGATTGAATTAACAACATGTCATAATATTGTTTTATTGTCATTTGTATCTTAATATGATATATCTTGACATGTTATATTTTAACATGTCATATTTTAACATGTTAAAACATAAACTATCTTAACATGTTAAAATATTAAATGTTAAAATATAACATGTTGAAATATAACATGTTATAATATAACATGTTAAAATATAACTTGTTAGAATATAACATATTAAAATATAACATGTTAGAATATAACATGTTAAAATATAAAATGTTAAAATATAACATGTTAAAATATAACATGTTAAAATATAACATGTTAAAATATAACATGTTAAAATATAACATGTTAAAATATAACATGTTAAAATATAACATGTTAAAATATAACATGTTAAAATATAACATGTTAAAATATAACATGTTATAATATAACATGTTATAATATAACATGTTAAAATATAACATGTTAAAATATAACATGTTAAAATATAACATGTTAAAATATAACATGTTAAAATATAACATGTTAAAATATAACATGTTAAAATATAACATGTTAAAATATAACATGTTAAAATATAACATGTTAAAATATAACATGTTAAAATATAACATGTTAAAATATAACATGTTATATATCTTTCTAGTATGTGCTAATGCTCCCTCCCCTCTAGCTCTCCTCCTCCACCTTACAAATTGACTTCAGTGTCTCCCCCGGGGTAGCAAATCACTTTACCACCACCCCACCATATGGATTATGGACCATCACCATTTACCCCTATGGGGTGTAAACCAGTACGAAAAACACTCTACTTTTATATTGTTATTTAAATACATGTAAGTTATATTGCAATAGATTATAGTGCGATGCAATACTGTTCTAAAAAGGATGTTACTATCACTCATGTTTTAATTACCTCTATGTTTACAACAATAATATCTTACATACATGAGTAACCAAAAATATTCATATTAAATGGAGTTACCATTTTTTTGAAGGAGGAATTTTCTAAATTAGATCCAAAATACTTTCAATTTATTTTTCAAAAAACAAAAAGAATTCAATTTTTTTCCATTTTTTTTCAAAAATAATTTCCAAAAATATTTCCAAGTTTTTTTTCAAAGTATTTAAGAAAATAATATCCAAGAAATTCAAATATTCTCTCCATATATTTCTAATTCATTCGAATCCCTATCATTTAGCTCCAATGGACAATCATTTAGGAGATGATGAGACGCTACTCTCAAGTGGTGCTATGAGGGCTCTCTCCCTGTGGGGTAATAACCCACTGTCCCATAGGCCTCATTAGGGGGGGGGGGAGGGTATGTACATATACCATTGCAGATGACTCTGGTATGAGGAATATTCCAAGAAGAAATTTTCTAAGTAGGATATATTTCAAGATGGAATATTCCAAGAAGGAACATTCCTGGAGGAAATATTATTTGATAAATTCCTAGTTCGAGTCCCTATTTCATTTAGGGACGTGAACTAGGAATTTACTAATTGTTTTATTTCATTTTATTTTATTTGTTATATAATTCTCAAAATATTTTGCAAATTTTGTTTTTAGTCAACAAATCATTATATGTGATTCATAAATAGTATTTACCCAAGTGGAAATTATTCAGAGTGGACCCCACTTAATCTTCTATGGCCCCACCATAACATTCTCTAGAATATGAAATAGTGATATGCATTATTTTTTATTGGTTCTCCTAGTATAAGTTCTTTAAGTACCTTAGGATATCCTGTTTAACTATGAACACCTATGTACTTTTTCTTAAACTTTCTCTTCTTCTATAAGAACCATGCACAGTATACCAGTACGAACTCTGTTGGACATTCGAAGTTCTATTCGAACCAGGTAATTCGATAGTCAATAGAACTTATTTAAGTAAATTAACACTTTGAAGGTATTATCCCATTAGATATTAAGTAAAGCTTCACACTTTATCATAACTTTGTGGATATGTACAGGTAGGGTTTAAGTTATCGGACGGTGTAGGAAAAAACTAAAAGTATAGAATTAGTATTATTTCCTCTGGTCGGTAAAAGTTGGTGCACAGACAGATTCTGTATTATTTTTTTTTTGTCACAATCTTTTTTGTGTTATGTATAATAAACGGTAGTTCATTATCTTTGCAAATTTGCAGAATGTTATATTTTAGGCTGGATTTTTTACAGTGTTATGGATTGAAGTATATCTGTTTCGTTTAAGAAGTCATTGATGAATGTGATTTATGCATGTATCTTTAGCAGCTGATATTTGATATTTTTAAACTAATTGCTATGACTTAATGAATGAGGAAAATCTAGAGGATCCTACAGTAGAATGCATAAAAAGTAGTCACAAGAAAATAATCAACAAATTCTAAATGAAACACAACAAGAGAGTTCCAAAAATAAGTAGCAGCCACATTCGGATTTGGAAGAAATACGGAAGAAACAATTTGGTAACGGGAATTATAAAATGCGTCTGTAATGTTTTAATGCAACATTAAAATTATATTATGCTAGTGATTCCTTCTAAAATTTACGTGTACTAAATTTTTCCGACCAAATTCTAAATTTATATGAACCAGCTATATATCCAACTATAGGGAGTTTTTACCTTCATTTAAAAAAAATTACACTTAAATAATAATAATAATATTTTTTTCTTATGTGATCGAAAACGTGGAATTGTCCGATAACATGAAACTTACACGTATAGGCTTACACCTACAACACTGTTCTCTGCCTGTAATTGATATAAAGTGTACATGATAATTTCTTTCATTTCATCGAAATTAAGTGTATTAGATATTACTATTTACTTTATATCAAATAAATGTTTTTTTAACACGAGCTAATTACTGAAATCAGTCGAAATTTTATATAAATTTTGGTTATTTAGTTTTTATGTCCTTTCTTATATATTCTATTTATTATAATTGTTATCACTTTATTTCACTTTTAAATAATAAATACGATTTTTTCTCCTAAATATAAGGCAATTATATTAATAATATACATCATTTAATTCAGATATATCATTAAACTATAATTACTAAGCGTATATTAAATACTCACACAATCCATTATTCAATGTTTAACTCTCATCTCAAATTCCCCCGAAACACTCTAATAATAACCACATATTACATCTCCCATTGTTAACCATTAACAATTTCTCTTCCTCCAGCTAACCATGGTGCAGGACGGCACCCAGAGTCGCACCGGTTAAACCACCGGCTCTAAGCCGTCATTAGGGGGTTTAGCCGCCAAGATTTGATGGCTGTGGCTTAAAGTTTAAATCCCTGACTGGAGTGACATAGAATTTAATTGTTACAATGAATGTCTTTTCTACAGTCAAAACTTACCGTTAATGAGCGTGTTTTACATCTACTAGTAGTTTGCAAATTAAAATCTAAAGAATGAATGCAATTCACTGAAAAGTTTTGATATCTAGCTAAGTTCTTGTCATACTTTTATCCTAATGGAAAATATTTCCGTACATATTTTTCTCATCAGTTTTAGAATCAAATTTTAAACCCATTACTTGATTGTTTAATTAATATTTCAATTGAAATATTGAATCATTGTACATATATTCCGCGTAATTTGCCGTTTGCACAATCTCGAGAATGCGCAGCGCATTTGTAAACCCCTTTAACCCCCTCATGCCGATCGTGTGTTTAATACCTTCATTTAATTTATTATTAAATTGAATAATAATATATGTGTAATATTAATAATTTAAAAAATCATAGTTTTGGCTTTAGAGAGAAAAATCTAATTTTGTTAAATCAGTATATGTTTTTTGATAATACATTTCATTATATTCCAAAACCCAACATCAATTTAATTATCAATGATTCATTAAGAGGTACTGTACTAGTTATCATAAACGGTGATAGGGTACTTTCTTTTTTTCTGGATCAAGATGTTATATCATATTTAAAATTCAGCACTTATTTTGTGATAAAAATCTTATGTACATCAAATGTAACTATATGAAGTATAATTATCACAATCATTGCTATTTCTATTACGGATAATTTTGTTTTGCATCATTAATCATTAATGGGATTAATCTATAAGTGTAAGTAAAAACAATTAAAAAAAAGTTTATGTTTTTAACACTGAAAACATTTGCATTGAAGTATCGCAGCTATATCTATAGTATCAGGTAAATTTACATATTCAATATAAAGGATTTTTTATATAATGCTTCTGAATTGAACTCTAAGTTTCATATTTAACACATTATTACTATGTCTATCATAATTTATTTGTCAATGCAGTAAAATAGGGTTCCGAGCTATCGGTCGGTTCCACATTTTCGACCATATAAGAAAAAAGTATATAAATATTAATTATTATACATATACTTTTTCTTATTTGATCGAAAATGTAGAATCGTCCAATAACTCGTAACTTACCCTAATTCATGCGTGTTTTTTAATTTTCACTTCTTCTGGGTCTAATGCTTCACATCTTCTTGGTCTAATGCTTCACATCTTCTTGGTCTAATGCTTCACATCTTCTGGGTCTAATGCTTTACATCTTCTGGGTCTAATGCTTCACATCTTCTGGGTCTAATGCTTCACATCTTCTTGGTCTAATGCTTCACATCTTCTGGGTCTAATGCTTCACATCTTCTGGGTCTAATGCTTCACATCTTCTTGGTCTAATGCTTCACATCTTCTGGGTCTAATGCTTCACATCTTCTGGGTCTAATGCTTCACATCTTCTGGGTCTAATGCTTCACATCTTCTTGGTCTAATGCTTCACATCTTCTGGGTCTAATGCTTCACATCTTCTGGGTCTAATGCTTCACATCTTCTGGGTCTAAGGCTTCACATCTTCTGGGTCTAATGCTTCACATCTTCTGGGTCTAATGCTTCACATCTTCTGGGTCTAATGCTTCACATCTTCTTGGTCTAATGCTTCACATCTTCTGGGTCTAATGCTTCACATCTTCTGGGTCTAATGCTTCACATCTTCTGGGTCTAACGCTTCACATCTTCTGGGTCTAATGCTTCACATCTTCTGGGTCTAACGCTTCACATCTTCTGGGTCTAATGCTTCACATCTTCTGGGTCTAATGCTTCACATCTTCTGGGTCTAATGCTTCACATCTTCTGGGTCTAACGCTTCACATCTTCTGGGTCTAATGCTTCACATCTTCTGGGTCTAATGCTTCACATCTTCTGGGTCTAATGCTTCACATCTTCTGGGTCTAACGCTTCACATCTTCTGGGTCTAATGCTTCACATCTTCTGGGTCTAATGCTTCACATCTTCTGGGTCTAACGCTTCACATCTTCTGGGTCTATCTTCTGGGTCTAATGCTTCACATCTTCTGGGTCTAACGCTTCACATCTTCTGGGTCTAACGCTTCACATCTTCTGGGTCTAATGCTTCACATCTTCTGGGTCTAATGCTTCACATCTTCTGGGTCTAATGCTTCACATCTTCTGGGTCTATCGCTTCACATCTTCTTGGTCTAATGCTTCACATCTTCTGGGTCTAAGGCTTCACATCTTCTGGGTCTAATGCTTCACATCTTCTGGGTCTAATGCTTCACATCTTCTGGGTCTAATGCTTCACATCTTCTGGGTCTAATGCTTCACATCTTCTGGGTCTAATGATTCACATCTTCTTGGTCTAAGGCTTCACATCTTCTGGGTCTAATGCTACACATCTTCTGGGTCTAATGCTTCACATCTTCTGGGTCTAATGCTTCACATCTTCTGGGTCTAAGGCTTCACATCTTCTTGGTCTAATGCTTCACATCTTCTTGGTCTAATGCTTCACATCTTCTTGGTCTAATGCTTCACATCTTCTGGGTCTAACGCTTCACATCTTCTGGGTCTAATGCTTTACATCTTCTGGGTCTAATGCTTCACATCTTCTGGGTCTAATGCTTCACATCTTCTGGGTCTAATGCTTCACATCTTCTGGGTCTAATGATTCACATCTTCTTGGTCTAAGGCTTCACATCTTCTGGGTCTAATGCTACACATCTTCTGGGTCTAATGCTTCACATCTTCTGGGTCTAATGCTTCACATCTTCTGGGTCTAAGGCTTCACATCTTCTGGGTCTAATGCTTCACATCTTCTGGGTCTAATGCTTCACATCTTCTTGGTCTAATGCTTCACATCTTCTTGGTCTAATGCTTCACATCTTCTTGGTCTAATGCTTCACATCTTCTGGGTCTAACGCTTCACATCTTCTGGGTCTAATGCTTTACATCTTCTGGGTCTAATGCTTCACATCTTCTGGGTCTAATGCTTCACATCTTCTTGGTCTAATGCTTCACATCTTCTGGGTCTAATGCTTCACATCTTCTGGGTCTAATGCTTCACATCTTCTGGGTCTAATGCTTCACATCTTCTGGGTCTAATGCTTCACATCTTCTGGGTCTAACACAACCCTCCGTCTCTAAGAGGGTTAAATCAATAGATCAGACAGCGTGTCCCGTCTAACTGGTTCGTCAATTTCTCTGTCAGTCCCCGTCAAGCAGTTTCAAAACTGTCAAGATGACTGTCAATTAGGCAGATGAGACCGTTATTGTATGGAGGCTATTGTATGGATGCTATTGTATGGAGGCTATTGTATGTAGGCTATTGTATGGAGGCTATTGTATGGAGGCTATTGTATGGAGGCTATTGTATAGAGGCTATTGTATGGAGGCTATTGTATGGAGGCTATTGTATAGAGGCTATTGTATGGAGGCTATTGTATGGAGGCTATTGTATAGAGGCTATTGTATGGAGGCTATTGTATGGAGGCTATTGTATGGAGGCTATTGTATGGAGGCTATTGTATGGAGGCTATTGTATGGAGGCTATTGTATGGAGGCTATTGTATAGAGGCTATTGTATGGAGGCTATTGTATGGAGGCTATTGTATAGAGGCTATTGTATGGAGGCTATTGTATGGAGCCTATTGTATAGAGGCTATTGTATGGAGGCTATTGTATGGAGGCTATTGTATGGAGGCTATTGTATGGAGGCTATTGTATGGAGGCTATTGTATGGAGGCTATTGTATGGAGGCTATTGTACGGAGGCTATTGTATGGAGGCTATTGTATGGAGGCTATTGTATGGAGGCTATTGTATGGAGGCTATTGTATGGAGGCTATTGTATAGAGGCTATTGTATGGAGGCTATTGTATGGAGGCTATTGTATGGAGGCTATTGTATAGAGGCTATTGTATGGAGGCTATTGTATGGAGGCTATTGTATGGAGGCTATTGTATGGAGGCTATTGTATGGAGGCTATTGTATGGAGGCTATTGTATGGAGGCTATTGTATAGAGGCTATTGTATGGAGGCTATTGTATGGAGGCTATTGTATGGGAGTAGTTACTCTAAAATTAATAATTTTTACAGAAGTTGGATATCATATTTTATAGGGATAGAGTAGAATACTATCTACAATGAGAGTAGAATACTATCTACAATGAGAGTAGAATACTATCTACAATGAGAGTAGAATACTATCTACAATGAGAGTAGAATACTATCTACAATGAGAGTAGAATACTATCTACAATGATAGTAGAATACTATCTACAATGAGAGTAGAATACTATCTACAATGAGAGTAGAATACTATCTACAATGAGAGTAGAATACTATCTACAATGAGAGTAGAATACTATCTACAATGAGAGTAGAATACTATCTACAATGAGAGTAGAATACTATCTACAATGAGAGTAGAATACTATCTACAATGAGAGTAGAATACTATCTACAATGAGAGTAGAATACTATCTACAATGATAGTAGAATACTATCTACAATGAGAGTAGAATACTATCTACAATGAGAGTAGAATACTATCTACAATGAGAGTAGAATACTATCTACAATGAGAGTAGAATACTATCTACAATGAGAGTAGAATACTATCTACAATGAGAGTAGAATACTATCTACAATTAGAGTAGAATACTATCTACAATGAGAGTAGAATACTATCTACAATGAGAGTAGAATACTATCTACAATGAGAGTAGAATACTATCTACAATGAGAGTAGAATACTATCTACAATGAGAGTAGAATACTATCCACAATTAGAGTAGAATACTATCATAAGGAAATTATTTATTTACTCTTATTAAAGGTATTACCATCTTAATTATCACATTATAAATATATAATTAACACCAGTTTCCTAGTAACAGTTAATTACTAAATAGTCGTGTAACAGATTGATATTATTGGGGTACATACTCAATTAACGAAATAAATTGCCGTACCAGTTGTGAAATTGAAAGTAATTTTTAATTAAATATGTGCCTATTTATGAAATCAAATTGATTTTAATATTTACTTTATTAATATAATTATTAACTTTTTATCGTTCTATTGATGATAGTCAGTCACTTGAACTGAGTAGGTATGAGTTTGCCTAAAGCAAATTGTAATCAAAATTAATTTTATTTTTTTTATATTATACTCCTTTTGTTGTTTAATATTAATTGCATAATATCCAAGCAGTTTAACAGGTGGTAGGTGACTTTGTTCATAGAGCCACTTTCCTTTCCGTCTGCTTCTTGGAAGTTTTTGTATTTAATTTATCTTTTACGTCAACATTCAGTTCCGAGGCAATCGTTAAACAGCTTACTAACTATAAAAAATTGATTCAAATTATGACTTGCATACTAATTTTCTGATAGTCACGCTAAATTATCCATTTAATCCACGGGTTTCGATATCCATATTTGATTTACTTTTTATATTTCCTTCTGTTTCAATTAACTCCAACGATTTTAAATATATATAAAAAATAATGCAAACTTATTATGATTGTTCAGTTGTATGACACTGATAAAAACAAGTGAACGATAATATATTTATTACATACTCTATTTTTTATCCTCATATAAAATTCATCAGTTTCAATTTGTTGACAGACTCCATATAGATTTGTTTAAGCGAAATTAATCAGTTTTTTAATACGTTTGTGAATATTAATTTAGCGGTGGGAATTATTCTCCGTAATCCAATTCATTTCTGTTTGGCTGAAAGGCTATCCTATCACCGTGACTTGGTTCATATTGTAACTCAATTGAAATGTAGTAAATGTACGTAGAGACGAGGTAGACTCTAGCTTTTTAATCTGAATTACGCATAGAGTGTACTATCATGATAAAAAGTTATGTATACGTTTTGATATTACGAACAATACTGTGTTATTATAATTGTTAATAAGTCTTTATTATACTCATGGATAGATAATAAATTTCAAATGATATTAGGGATATTTATTTTAAAGCTTGTAGATATAGCAAGGCGTGATTAGTTTATACGTCCTCGTATAGTCATCATCTATTACTAGCATTTGGTGAAATTAATTACAGGCTCTAACATAATGACGAAATTATATAAAAAAACTATGGCGAAAATGAATACAAAAACAGTGTATAACAGATTGAAAAGCTGATTAGAATATCAGTTCGTGTTTTTTAATCATAGCTTAGCTGTGATCTTATTAAAGATTACAGTAATCAATGTTTCTTTTTATACCTGTACTGTATGTGACTTTTTTTGGGAATACCTTTTTGAGAAATAATGAATTCAATTAAAAAAAAATGTAATATGGATAATGAAACTAGTTGGCTTTTTATTGAACATACAGTGCAATACAATATATTTAAACTATAGTACATTTTCTGCAATAAATTGGAAATAAGTAAAGGCATTAACGATGTAGTTAAGAGAACTTTGCCGTTAAGTACTTAACTACTGCAAATTACAACAGTGAAGTGGAGATTTTTATTGCAGTGAGGATGGATTGAGAGGAGGTGAATAGGAAGAGGAGAAGGAGAGAATTAGAAGAGGAGCAAGAGATGAATAAGAAGAGGAGATGAATAAAAAGAGAAGTTGAAGAGGAGCAAGAGGTGAATAAGAAGAGGAGATGAAAAAGAAGAGAAGAAGAAGAGGAGTTAGAGATGAATAAGAAGAGGAGGTGAAAAAGAAGAGGAGGAGATGAATAAAAGAGAAAACAAAGAGGAGAGAAATAAGAAGAGGAGTATGAACGAAGAGGAGTAGAAGAGTAGGTGATGATGATGTATAATAACAATTATTAATAATATTGTAAAGGAAATTACAACTGTACGAATATTTTGAAAAAATTGCAACCGTCGATGAATGCGTAAACTCTTCTGATCATTTATAATTTTCTTCCGTTATTATAGTTCTCATTTCACAGACAAGTGTCCTAACTTGCAGCAATTATTATTCTGCAACATTACATCTTTTTATAGATCTCTATGGAGTTAGCAGTTTATAAACATGATTTAGAGAGAATGGTCTAGTGTGTGTTAGATGGTTGTACCTAGCGTTAAGACATCTCTCCCATCGATGAATATTTACCCTCGTAAACCTCCTCCTACTGTATAATCCCCGCCCACTCTCCCCTCACTTAACTTAAGCCCCTCCCACCCTATCTAACAGTCTCCGCCCTCTTTGCCCTCACGACTGTGGCACTGTGTCCACCCCCTTTCGCCTCATTTCTATCGTAGTGACGCATAAGAACAAGAGTAGAGGACATTGTCTTGCTCACCTGTTTGTACTAAGGCACCGTAAACTTCCCGTTCCGACCGTTAAAGTGGTCCCCTACCGCTAGAGGGGACCTTGTCCGATATAGGATTACGAATTATCGGTCTGTTCCTCATATAAGGTCATATAAGAAAAACGATTCCTTAACTTTAATTTATAATTTTTATGGGATACCAATTAAAAAAAAGTTATTATTTTATCAGTTTTTCTTATATGACCAAAGATGTGGAACTGACCGATAATTTGTTAGTTGCCCTATATCCTTATCGTGTGGAGACTTTTCTATTATAAAGTGAGGGAAAACAACATACAAATAAACTTAAATGTGGAAATATATAAAAGAAAGTGGTGAAAATTATTAATAGACTGTAAAGTAACTGAATTTTAAGCAATGGTAACTCTTAAATTATTGCATGATGTAATATTCATACTTTAGATCGATAATAAATAATTAGTTAATGGAATTAGTTACGTTGTGTATACTTTACTGATGCATATTTTAATCCAATGCAATTTATTAACTGCATTGTATATCAGTAATATAATGCTATTAATGCTTGAAAAATTAATTAGTGACTTAAATTAAATAGACACCTTTTATTGCTCTAGTTTTGAAATAATTTAATATTCAGTCTTGATATAATTATTGATAATGTTTTGATGAATTATATAACTATCATTTAATATTTTTTCATTCTGTATGTTTATACATATTAAAAAATGTACTCCATTTTTTATTTATATGATAACTAATGACATATTTTCTTATAATTTTTTATACTTTTATCAATATTATAATCAGGACTCCAATATTTAATAATAAATTTCTTTGATAATTTCCTTATTTATAATGAATAAGACTGAATATCAATGCATTTAACGAATCGAATTCGTGATAATTAATGGTTTTTATAGAATAAACGCCTTGTTATAAAAAAACCTGTTTACAATCATTGAGTATATTCAAATGAACTTACTATGGAACTGATCCGAATTACATCATTTTACGGTGTGTGTTTATTTAACTTTTACTTTAATTAGTATCCATGATACCTCTAGGTATCATGGATACCAATTAGAATTAAAGTTTAATGATATTTTCTTGTTCTTTTATTATTTTTTTTTCTTATATTATTTATAACTGCCCGAACTTTCCAAAGTTGATAGATTTAATGTTATTAGTAAACTAATACAAATAATTATCAGTCCTATTATTGTAGTTAGGTTGTAATTTTAATTAGTGTACACCTGAAAACAATTTACCTTCAGTAAATTATATCACTATAAAAATTATGTATTTTAATATGTATAAACTATAAAAATAAAATGCAAACTATTTAAATCTCAATGTTATTACAATCTTAAATTTTACTCTATAATTGATTTGACCTGTAACAATTTAAAAAATTAAACATATTAAATTAATTAATTTATTGATTTAAACAGGGATTGCAATAATAAAGCCAACATATATAATATATAGATATATACTATTGATAAATATGCTAAAATCAAATCAATAACAATTTATTATTAATTGAAAAAATCAAACGATCAGTGATCATCAATTGAAATTAAAACAATTCACCATCGTGGAGAGCAACGCTGTTCACCATCCTCACAACTCTGGTATTGAGTCACCACTCTCCATGAGCACCCTGGTGGGACCCCCGGGGCCTGTCCCCCACATGGGGGGTGTTCACCTTCCCAGTCCCCTTGCTAATCAAGTGGATCAGCAACCACCACCCCCCGATGTACTACTTGCTCTCCTTTCTAGAAACAAAGCTCTTGAAGGTAAGAAAACTGTAACAAATATATGTTTTGGACATATATTTGATTTCAATATGTTGGTTTAGTTAGGTATTATTCAATGAGCTTTCTCAGCGGGTAAATTGTTGAGCTTTGGTATGTCTATCTTGACTATTTGTTACTAAATTCTTATATCTGATCAGATTTGAAGACATGAGTGACAGTTTTTGCTACTCATTATTTTGAAAGTTACTGCAACTTGTAACTTAATGCATCAATAATAATTGTATATCACAGCACAGAATGTAATGAGCAGTACATATTGTACAGTACACATTGTACAGTACACATTGTACAGTACACATTGTACAGTACACATTGTACAGTACACATTGTACAGTACACATTGTACAGTACACATTGTACAGTACACATTGTACAGTACACATTGTACAGTACACATTGTACAGTACACATTGTACAGTACACATTGTACAGTACACATTGTACAGTACACATTGTACAGTACACATTGTACAGTACACATTGTACAGTACACATTGTACAGTACACATTGTACAGTACACATTGTACAGTACACATTGTACAGTACACATTGTACAGTACACATTGTACAGTACACATTGTACAGTACACATTGTACAGTACACATTGTACAGTACACATTGTACAGTACACATTGTACAGTACACATTGTACAGTACACATTGTACAGTACACATTGTACAGTACACATTGTACAGTACACATTGTACAGTACACATTGTACAGTACACATTGTACAGTACACATTGTACAGTACACATTGTACAGTACACATTGTACAGTACACATTGTACAGTACACATTGTACAGTACACATTGTACAGTACACATTGTACAGTACACATTGTACAGTACACATTGTACAGTACACATTGTACAGTACACATTGTACAGTACACATTGTACAGTACACATTGTACAGTACACATTGTACAGTACACATTGTACAGTACACATTGTACAGTACACATTGTACAGTACACATTGTACAGTACACATTGTACAGTACACATTGTACAGTACACATTGTACAGTACACATTGTACAGTACACATTGTACAGTACACATTGTACAGTACACATTGTACAGTACACATTGTACAGTACACATTGTACAGTATACTTTATCAGTACAGCATACATAGTGCAGTATACATTGTAAGTACAGTATATCCTGTACATTATGTACAATATACAATCAGTACATCATGTACAACATACACTCTGTACATCATGTACAATATACACTCTGTACATCATGAACAATATACACCCTGTACATCATGTACAATATACACCCTGTACATCATGTACAATATACACCCTGTACATCATGTACAATATATATACACTCTGTACATCATGTACAATATACACCCTGTACATCATGTACAATATACACCCTGTACATCATGTACAATATACATCTGTACATCATGTACAATACACACTCAGTACATCATGTACAATACACACCCTGTACATCATGTACAATATACACCCTGTACATCATGTACAATATACATCTGTACATCATGTACAATACACACTCAGTACATCATGTACAATACACACTGTCTCTTTAATAAAAGTGCCACTACTATTTGTTCCACTAGCTGTTTCTTAATTTTCTCGACTGCAATCACTTACCTCAAAGTATAACAATGACTCTTTGAACGCTCTTTCCAATGCGAATAAATCAGACTATATTTTAGGTGATTGCTCGGCACGCACTTGCTCTGTAATCACTCAATTTATAGCGTCACTATACCGTCACACAGCGCCATCTATGTGCAGGGACGCAAACCAATCAAGAGTAGTGCTCAGGTAAATACTAGTGTTGGGAAACATGTTCATTATACTCCTTTTAACTTTTCATTCTGTATAGAGTAGAGACAATGTGTAAAATGTATGAAATTAGCCATCGATAATTTTATCTGTCGAAAGAATTTTCCTACATTTTTTGCACGGGATTTATTTTTATTTTGGAGCAACATTTAAAGTTTATTTTTGGTCGAATTTCAAATTCGATGATTCGAGAGAAGTAAAAACAATGACTTCAATTTCTTTTCATAAATTAATTTCCTATTCTGTTCAAATAATACCCCAGATTCTATAATATTTTTCTTGATTTCTCAGCTATTTCTCCAGATTCTAGCATATTTCCCTAGATTTCTCAACTATTTCTCCAAATTCTAGCATATTTCCCTAGATTTCTCAACTATTTCTCCAGATTCTAGCATATTTCCCTAGATTTCTCAACTATTTCTCCAGATTCTAGCATATTTCCCTAGATTTCTCAACTATTTCCTAGATTCTAGCATATTTCCCTAGATTGTTCAAAAAATACCCTAGATTCTACTGAAATTCTCCCGATTTCTCAACTATTTCCCCAGATCGTAGCGTAATCGCCCCTAGTGGAGGGTAATGTCTTTGATATCCTTTAACTCGATTGGCTGGACTTAAGAGGGCAGTATTATGGTCATAAGGGCTTTTAGTTATCGCCTCCCACTCGATTTGAGGTCACTATTACCTTGTCTGGGGTTAAGAGAGGGAATAACCAGCGCCATCTAATGGGGGAAACAACCTCTCGCAAATGGAAGAAGACTTTGCTTTGCAGAGGAAACTTAGGGCAACTTCCGAGTTATTGAATTGCCGCATTTTTCGATCATATTTGAAATAAGTATATATCAATAAATCTATTTTAATTGATATCTGTTAGTAAAATATAAGTTAATTAACATTTATTGTATAACTGGTGTACTTACCCATTAAAATAAACGGGGTAGCAATAGTACGAATTTTTTGGTTTTCCGGAGTTTCGAGTTTCCAGAGTTTTAATTTTCCGGAAAAATTGGTTTTCCAGATATCGGTTAACCGGATTTCTAGTGTTAACAATTATTTTAGTCATCATATGGTGACTAAAATGTTAAAGCGTGACATTTTTCTTGCAGCCAAGCAACCAACCAACAGACGAATGTGCATTAGTATATAGGGTGATGATATCTTCCAGTGACATTTATCTTGTTTTAATTAGAAAATAATTTGGGATTAATTTAAATAATGTAATGAATTAGGGTTCGTAATTGATTATTTAAAGGGCAGAACTATCAGCATACACTAAAAGTTTAATTTAATACTCACCCACGGTCTTGATTTGACATTTCTAATTCTCTTAGTTTCCACATAAAAAAATTACTGAAAAATTAGATCCAATTCAATTTTCATTTAATAATTGCAATCTCTTAATTTTATTATAATAAAACCCTCAAAATTTTGCTAACTCAGCAAAATATTAGGATGTTATTTCTCTTTATATATTCATTGAAAGGATAATAATAAAACAAACGAAACCACCTGCTAAGGAAACACGGCCTTTGTTTTGCCTTTTTCTATTGGCCTCAACCCGCCACTGCCTGATGAGGCACAGTGCAGCACAGTGTATTGGCACAGGGGGAAGCAAAGGGTGACAAAGAGTGTACTGCACATCTGTGCTCTTTATTCCAGCTCTTTCTATCTTGTTTGGCATCAGAAAGAGAATGAATTCCTCTTGATTTCATTTCCATTCGATGACAATCGGGTTGTTTGTCTAATTGAATTGATCTGCAAATAGTAATGATAGTAATAGTAATGATAGTAATAGTAAAGTAATAGTAATGATAGTAATAGTAAATTAATAGTAATGAAAGTAATAGTAAAGAAATGATAGTAATATTAAAGTAATAGTAATGATAGTAATAGTAAAGTAATAGTAATGATAGTAATAGTAAATTAATAGTAATGAAAGTAATAGTAAAGAAATGATAGTAATAGTAAAGAAATGATAGTAATAGTAATGATAGTAATAGTAAATTAATAATAATGAAAGTAATAGTAAGGAAATGATAGCAATAGTAAAGTAATAGTAATGATAGTAATTGTGAAGAAATGATAGTAATAGTAATGATAGTATTAGTAAAAAAATGATAGTAATGGTATATGTTAATTGTAAATAAATGATACTAATAGTGAGGTAATAGTAAAGAAATGATAGTAATAGTAAGTTAATTTAAAGAAATTATAGTAATAGTAATATCATTTTCTATTATTATTCTGAAAAGGCAAATAAAATAATAATATATTGATATTCTAGATAATTTAATCAAATGATTAAGAAATGAATGATTCCAATAGGAATTACATATAATATTAATGGGATGGTTTGAGAGTAGTAATGTATGTAGACTAATGGTAAAAAATAATAGAAATAAAGATTGACGCGTTATTTCTACCTCGTTACATTCTTTATACCTTTAACATTAATTTAGATATTGAGTCAGTGGAGAACATGGAATGATTTTCTGAGTATTATTTAAATGAAATCGTTATATGTGATCTTAATATGCATATTAAATGATATTTCCCATGCATACTCTTGTATAACAATTATTTTGTATTTTCGTTATCTTCTTTTGAAGCTGAAGACTTATTAATTAATTTAAATTGAATATATCGGAACTTGTATGTGCTTATGTCCTTACGAAAGTAAATTCCTAACTTTTAGTTTCAGTGATAATAATAATTTTTTACCATTTTTATGATATCATTGAATTCTTCGCCATCCCTTCTTCATATTGATTTTTTTACGCTTTTCTATATTTGATGTGTTTTTTTTCAGCTAATATACATATATGGCACGTGCGGTTTTAGAATAACTTGATTCAACATTTCCTCTTTTATTTCTACAGTAAACAAGCATGTAATTCATTTAGGAGATGCTTATATAGTATACATTTAAAAATTACATTATAGATTGATATTTGCAAGTAATATTATCCGAATGTACGATCCAGAGAAATATATACACAGTTTTCACACCGCATTGGATATCAAACATTGTTAAATCAATTATTAAAATTATTCTTCCATTTGTTATTATATAAATAAATTTAACTAATTTTGCAATACTTTGAGTTCGTAACTATATTAGTTATAATTGGAATGGGTGATAATTTTATTCACACAATAGTTAATACTTTCAGTTTAAACAACTCTCTTGTCATTCATTATTTTGCCTTAAATTTTTATTTTTCAGGGGGAATTTAGTGATGGGATTGAAACATTAGGGCAAGTTCCGAATTATCGGTCGGTTTCACATCTTCGGTTATATAAGAAAAAACGATATAATAGTTATTATTTAATTTTAATTTTTATCTATGATACCTGCAGGTATCATGGATACCAATCGAAATAAAGATATTATATAGTTTTTTCTTATATAACCGAAGACGTGAAACTGACCGATAATTCGGAACTTGCCCTACATATTTTTTTATATTATTTTTGTAATTATTATCAATAAATCCCCATCTCTTCTCCGCAGTTTAGATATTTACTTCCTACCTCCTACCCTCTCCCCCTTTCTCAAACACCGTGAAATATAGATGTTGTTTCCTGAAGCAAAGAAAGAATTTCAAACGATTATGGAGGAGGAGAGTAAACACTGTGCAGGGTAAATTAATGGGATATATCAGAGACTTTTCTTGATTATTAATAAAGCAAACATTGATGTAGAGAGGGTCAAACAATGCCTTCTCTGAGGCTATGATACATGGCCTTATTGCAATATAATTATGGGAGAATAAATTCAATAATGCCTTATTTGAGGGTATGATACTTAGCCTTATCGTATTCTAATTATATTTTATAATTTAACAATGCCTTCTTAGAAGCAATGATACATGGTCTTTTCGTATTATAAACACAGCAGGATAAGTTGAACAAGGCCTTGTTAAAGGCTATGATACATTGCCTTATCTTCTTATAGTTATAGAAGTATAAGTTAAACAATGCCTTGTTAGAGGCTATGATACATGGCCTTATCGTATTATAATTATAGGAGGATAAGTCGGCAATGCCTTGTTAGAGGCTATGATACATAGCCTTATCATATTATATTTATAGAAGGATAAGTTTAGCAATGCTTTACTAGAGGGTATGATTCATGGCCTTGTCATATAATATGAAAACAATGCCATCTTAAAGTTCAATTTTTAGGTAATCACCATTTTCTGTACTCAAAATCGAATTCAATTATTAAAAAAAAATTGTTTCATAATGAATTTTCTTTTCTCGATAGAAATTCATAATTAATAACTATATACTAAACACATGAACTAAAAGAATACTAAATTAATGTATTATATTAATTTACATTGACTGTAATTAGATATTGCTCTTCACCGTAAGAGTTCATCCCTAGTGGAATATTATTTGTATTGACTGTATATAAATATTATATGAATGTTTTTCACCGTAAGAGTTCATCCCTAGTGGAATATTATTTGTATTGACTGTAAATAGATATTGTATGAATGTTCTTCACCGTAAGAGTTCATCCCTAGTGGAATATTATTTGTATTGACTGTATATAAATATTATATGAATGTTTTTCACCGTAAATGTTCATCCCTAGTGGAATATTATTTGTATTGACTGTAAATAGATATTGTATGAATGTTCTTCACAGTAAGAGTTCATCCCTAGTGGAATATTATTTGTATTGACTGTATATAAATATTATATGAATGTTTTTCACCGTAAGAGTTCATCCCCAGTGGAATATTATTTGTATTGACTGTAAATAGATATTGTATGAATGTTCTTCACCGTAAGAGTTCATCCCTAGTGGAATATTATTTGTATTGACTGTAAATAGATATTGTATGAATGTTCTTCACAGTAAGAGTTCATCCCTAGTGGAATATTATTTGTATTGACTGTAAATAGATATTGTATGAATGTTCTTCACCGTAAGAGTTCATCCCTAGTGGAATATTATTTGTATTGACTGTATATAAATATTATATGAATGTTTTTCACCGTAAGAGTTCATCCCTAGTGGAATATTATTTGTATTGACTGTAAATAGATATTGTATGAATGTTCTTCACAGTAAGAGTTCATCCCTAGTGGAATATTATTTGTATTGACTGTATATAAATATTATATGAATGTTTTTCACCGTAAGAGTTCATCCCCAGTGGAATATTATTTGTATTGACTGTAAATAGATATTGTATGAATGTTCTTCACCGTAAGAGTTCATCCCTAGTGGAATATTATTTGTATTGACTGTAAATAGATATTGTATGAATGTTCTTCACAGTAAGAGTTCATCCCTAGTGGAATATTATTTGTATTGACTGTTAATAGATATTGTATGAATGTTCTTCACCGTAAGAGTTCATCCCTAGTGGAATATTATTTGTATTGACTGTAAATAGATATTGTATGAATGTTCTTCACAGTAAGAGTTCATCCCAAGTGGAATATTATTTGTATTGACTGTAAATAGATATTGTATGAATGTGTTGTTTTTGCTATAAGATGCTACTAACCATTTTCACACTAAATAATGGACTTCAAAATATAAGATTCTTCTTAATTCTTTTAATTCTTTTAATTCGACAATTCAAATTTGTAATAATGTAATATTTATGATTGTTTTGTCAACATTGCATTCATCTGAATTTCTTATACCTAGTTTCAATTTTTTTAAATTACCATATGGAGTTTCCGTCATAGGAGTTAAATTAATTCAGTAGAATTGTAATAAGAATTTCAGACAAATTTGTCTGATAGATCTTTTCCAGTTGGTCTAATGACCTGTTTCAGTGATTGTTTCTAATCAAGTAAGAGTCACATATGGTCAAGTCTCTCCTAGCAGATCGCACTGATACTCTAAATATACAAACTCGAGTGTCCTGATAAGCAACGGTGAAAGGATTTAAAGAAAGAGCAAAAAGAAAGCACTCCCAATCGTATTTCTATGTTTGAAGCTTTTTGTAGTTGAGTGTTCAGTGAAAAGTTAACATGTTGACTACGTTTGGTCCTTAGGTGATACAGTGTCAAAGCCTACTTCTACTAGCGACTCTGACGTCAAAATGACTCCAGAATTTAACACATTAACCACATCATGCGCCATATATGATACAAAATTAACTTTCTCAACCTGCATCATGTACCACTATATTGGTACACGCGAACACTTTTTGTATTTTTGTTTAAGTTTTTTTTCCCAACATATATTGAATATTTTATAAGACTAGTGTTGGAAAAGTAAGGAATAAAAAATGCAATATATAATTCATGAAAATAAACTACATATTTATGACTAGAAATATAAAAAACAGTTAAAATAAAATAAAATAACTGTACACATATGCAAATAAAACAGAGATGCAGGTACGGCATTACCGTCATATCTCGAGATGCGGTTACAGTGACAATAACCATAGAAAAAAAAAAAAAAGATTATATATGTATACCATCACTATAATTTCTATTTTCATTCAACTTATCCTATTAATAAATTATAAAAGCTGTTATAATAATTTAAACAGTAACAATAGGTTCAAAATTAGATGGTAAAAAGATAAAAATAAACGCTAGTGCAGACATAGAACACGGAAAAGGCTAAGATGTGTTAAGTAGATGCAGCAGAGTTCAGTGATAAAGCAGATAGTGCTGACGTTCCTAGTTGTCACCCCTAATTTGTGAGGTGGTCAGCCTGTAATTACAGTGTCACGTGTCAGGTACGTCGCAGCCACATCCTCTCTATTATTCTAATACCTTTTGTTACTTCATTGTGTTCGAAATAATCACAATCTATCCATCAACACCTTCTTTTCCATCTGTCTTGGCCATTACTAACATTTTTTCAACTAGGATAAGCTCTTGATTATCGGTCAGTTCCTCATTTTCGGACACGTAAGAAAAAACAATATAATAATAATTATTTAATTTTTAATTTTAATTGGTATCCATGATACCTGCAGGTATCATGGATACCAATAAAAATTAAATAATTATTATTATATTGTTTTTTCTTACGTGTCCGAAAATGGGGAACTGACCGATAATTACGAACTTACCCTAATAAATTTCAGAGGCAAATCCTCACAAACGCTTTATTGATGGTGGAAATTTTTAGAGGATCAATATATGCTAATTATGGTAGTGACATTGTGTTTCTTTAATGTCAATCACAGGAATTGACTGAGTGGAGTTAGATCCGGTATGTCGAGTCAATCATTACAACAGTCGGCACACTCTATTCACCACTCATTATAATTACCTGCTACTCACCCAGTTGAAAATTGTCATCGGAGGATGCTGTCGGTCGATTCTTTTAATTGATTTTCATAAACATTATCGTCATAGATTGTTAATCTTAACGAATTATTTCATAATGTACCTGAAATTTAATAATCCTAATTCATCAAAAAGGAGAATGTATTAATAATCAAAAGAATTTTCGACAAAAAATTCCTTTAATTACGCTTCAAATTGCGATATATTACAACATAATTAGATGAGTTTTTTTCGTAATTTTCTCTAGAAATTATCTCTAATTTAAAAAAAAATCTACAAACTATTACCCATTGTTAAATTAAGCATTTTAAAAGTTTTAAACCAGATCTAATGAAGTTTTCATTTTCCCATCAATAGTTATAGTTATACGTACATAAAGCTATAGAGATGAACTGTTAAGGCGAAGAACATTGAAATGCATCAGTAAGTGATGCTGAAATTTATGTGAAGAATTACATGAATTACTGTATGTTATCCATTAAGAGGTAATCTTTACATATTCCTATGAAGTGAATAATATCTTTTATAACTTTAATTCAATTATAATTATATTAAAAAGTTAGACAACAACTTTTTTACTAGATCGAAAATGTGCCACCGTCCGATAACTCGGATCTTAACCTATCAAAAGTATTTAGAAAATTCGGTAACCATATTAAAATATATTGAATAAATTTAAACTCCCTATAAAAAATAACGATAATCAATGACAGTTGATTTAGATATATTTCGTTCCCCAACTAGGTAAATTACGAATTATCGGTCAGTTTCACATCTTCGGTCATATAAGAAAAATCTATATTTAATTGTTATTTTATTTTAATTGATATCCATGATACCTACAGGTATCATGGATACCAATCAAAAGAAAAATTAAATAACAATTGTAATATCGTTTTTTCTTATATGACCGAAGATGTGAAACTGACCGATAATTTGTAATTTACCCTAATTTCATTTCTTCAGTTGAGTGCGTAAGGTAATTAGAGGTGAGTTAGCTGAATGGGTATACCTACACCAGGTGTGTGTGTAGAACACCTTCTCAAGGTGTGACAGTCTTTTCAATACAACTTTGCCAATTAAATACACCTTTTGTTAACCTCTAGCACTATGTGAATTACAATACCGCCCAAAAAATACACTGAGCATGGAAATTTAGGGTAGGTTCCAAGTTATAGTACTCTTTCACATTTTCGATACTAGAAAAAAAGTATTTAACAATAATTAAATAAAAATTATAAAATATGGGACAGTTGTTTTAAATGATCGAAAATTTAGAACCGTTCTATAATTCGGAAATTACCTTATATATATCATATATATCAATTTTTATTTTATTGAGAAATTGAATTAGTCTTAATCAGATTTGATAATCAATTAATAACACTTTGCTTAATATAATTTCTGTTTATTGAGATATTTTCACAATTTCCAAAAAAAAAAAATCTACCTAACTCCAAAATAAATATGATTATTAGGGAAATTCACAATTATCGGTCAGTGCCACATTTTCTTACGTGTCCGAAAATGTGGAACTGACCGATAATTAGGAACTTACCCTAATTGGAAAGGGCTAAATTTCTACATATATTATTTATCCTAGATATATTTATAGTGTACCCATATATTGTGGTGCTTTGGGAGCCCTGCAAAGGCAGTGGTCCAAGTGACAGACCCTCATGGACCATCTGTAGCCCACCACCACGCCCTGTGACCCCACACAACTACCACCCTTAGTGAAAACACAAAAAAAGATACGCTGAGGCAATTTATCTAGGGTAAGTTACGAGTTATCGGACGGTTCCTCATTTTCGATTATGTTAGAAAAAGATATACTTCAATATTCTAACTTGTTACTATAATAAATTGTATCCATGATACCTGCAGGTATCATGGATACCAATTAAAATAAAGAGCGAAAGTGTTAAATTATATAGTATTTAACATAATCGACAATGTGGAACCGTTCGATAACTCGGGTCACAATGACCTGAAATGAGTAAATAGTGCCATTCATTAAATTTTTCATAGTCAACCGAATAACTGATTTCATATATTCAGTTTATTTATGAGGAAAGTCATCCAAAGTCTTTTGACTAGAGGCTAGTTTGTTAGCAGTGCCTGTCTCCCCTAGCGTATAATATCAATCTAGTGATCCTGTACACCACCCTTCACTGGTACATTCTGTCATGCTCACTCCACTGAACAAAGTGACTAGTACGAGAAGTACCAGTAATGACTAATGACTACCAGGAGAGAAGTCGGGGAGGTACCATGCAGTAAGTGACTACCAGTAGATGACTACCAGTAGAAGACTACCAATAGACCTGTAAATAACCGCCAGACACCAGTTGACAAGTACCAGTTGACCAGTAGATGACTAACTGTAGACATGTAAATAACTACCAAGTAGAAGATTACCAATATACCAGCAAATGACTACCTGTGTGCTAATATATCCATTTCATTCATTTGCCTCGATAGGATGAATTAATTTTGTCCGTAAATCTTAGATTAACTTTACATTGATAGGTTCAAACATGGTAGGTACTGCTTAATGTTCTATAAAAATGGATAGAACTACAACAATGAATAATAGTTATTGTTCTTCATTGCATTAATTTTTATTTTATTCCATATTTTTTTTCTCTGTTTAAGTAGGTATCACAGATACAGGCCTGGGGTAGATCATTGGATACATATAATCTGTATCATAGCTACATGGATACATTGGCATATAACTAACAGTGTGAATATTATGAAATCGGGTGAAATACTAAATTTTTATATATATATATTCAATAAAATTCAACATTATACATATTACAAGATTAGTTTCATTTTTGATGTTTATTTAATTATTTATTGCAATCGCATTGTCGTAGTCATGATGTCTAATACTCCACTCCATATAGCTACAGTTCTTTTCCCTACTTGATATTAGCAACATATGTTACCCTCCTTCACTTTATTGCTATGCTATTCCTACGGGAGATGATTTCTCTCAACCATCTTACCCTTCACTGTGCTATTCCTACGGAAGCCTTTTGCCCCTCCATACCACCGTGTATCTATTTTATTGTCATGATGATACTGCCTCTCGATTTATCACCTTATTTATTGCTTTGGCGACAACTGTTAACAGTTACTATACCTACTATACTTTATTTCTATTACTATAGTTTTATATAGAGAATAGGGTAAGTTTCGACTTATCGGGTGGTTTCACATTTCGATCATATAAAAAAGTATATCCTATTTATTATTTAACTTTTATTTTAGTTGATATTACCTGCAGGTATCATAAATACCACCTACAGTAAAAATTAAATAATAATTGCTATAAAACTTTCTTTTACACAAAAAACCGGTGATAGTTAAAAGTTTAAAAAACCTTTAAATTTTACATCCATTTGTTTCTCATTGTTTTCTCCTTCATTCAGTTATTCTAGTCCAGTGTGGTGGGTTTATGCGTTAGTTTCACGCATGAATGCACTGATGACGTCACGATCACCTCTGGTTATCATTTTTTTGACACTCATTGGACTGCCATGACGAAACACTGAAACACCAACGCGTGTGTGGATGGGTGTGTAATGTGTGTGAAGGTGTATGAATATGTGTGTTCTTTTAAAGTATCATTTTTATATTCTTCTATAGAATGAGAATAATATGCAGCTATGGAATAATTTTCAGTTTTATGTATATTATTAATGTAGTGATTACATCTTATATTTCTCTAATTAATATCATTAATTCATTTAAAACCTATTTATAATTTTAATTATCTCCCCTATTGTGAAGTATATATGTATATTAAAAATATTAATTTAGGTTTATTTTTATTATTACCATATAATGTATTTATATAAATACTACTACAAATTATTATACTGCAAATATAATGCAAATATTTATATATATTAATTTGTATTGTAATTATTCATTTAGTTTTATTAATTTTCATAAATTTCTATTATGAATATTTTTATCAATATTTCATATATTCATTTTCATTACTATATTAGTATATATATACTATACAGTAAATATTATTTTTAATTTTAGTTACTGTGAATATTCATTCATTTTTCACTATTATGAATATTAATTCATTTTTCACTATTGTGAATATTCATTCATTTTTCACTATTGTGAATATTCATTCATTTTTCACTATTGTGAATATTCATTCATTTTTCACTATTGTGAATATTCATTTATTTTTCACTATTGTGAATCTTCATTCATTTTTCACTATTGTAAATATTCATTCATTTTTCACTATTGTGAATATTCATTCATTTTTCACTATTGTGAATATTCATTCATTTTTCACTATTGTGAATATTCATTCATTTTTCACTATTGTGAATATTCATTCATTTTTCACTATTGTGAATATTCATTCATTTTTCACTATTGTGAATATTCATTCATTTTTCACTATTGTGAATATTCATTCATTTTTCACTATTGTGAATCTTCATTCATTTTTCACTATTGTAAATATTCATTCATTTTTCACTATTGTGAATATTCATTCATTTTTCACTATTGTGAATATTCATTCATTTTTCACTATTGTGAATATTCATTCATTTTTCACTATTGTGAATATTCATTCATTTTTCACTATTGTGAATATTCATTCATTTTTCACTATTGTGAATATTCATTCATTTTTCACTATTGTGAATATTCATTCATTTTTCACTATTGTAAATATTCATTCATTTTTCACTATTGTGAATATTCATTCATTTTTCACTATTGTGAATATTCATTCATTTTTCACTATTGTGAATATTCATTCATTTTTCACTATTGTTAATATTCATTCATTTTTCACTATTGTGAATATTCATTCATTTTTCACTATTTTAAATATTCATTCATTTTTCACTATTGTGAATATTCATTCATTTTTCACTATTGTGAATATTCATTCATTTTTCACTACTGTGAATATTCATTCATTTTTCACTACAGAGAGTACTCATTCATTTCTCGTAGTAATGCGTTTCTTACTCCTCTGTAGGTAGGTATTTCAATCCCTTTATTTCTACAGCAGATCACCCAAGAGGCGTCCCAGTGATGGAATACCGATGCTAATTAGTTTATTTATTCATTATTTTGTCGTTATTACTGCACTCCCTATTAAGTTATTGAGTCGTAATTGAGTTACTTTAGGGGAATGAAAGTGCTGTGGCACATGGCGATGAACAGAACGTTATGTGCTAGAGGTACATTATGTGCTGTGGCACATGGCGATGAACAGAACGTCATGTGCTAGAGGTACATTATGTGCTGTGGCACATGGCGATGAACAGAACGTTATGTGCTAGAGGTACATTATGTGCTGTGGCACATGGCGATGAACAGAACGTTATGTGCTAGAGGTACATTATGTGCTGTGGCACATGGCGATAAACAGTTCGTAATGTGCTAGAGGTACATTATGTGCTGTGGCACATGGCAATAAACAGAACGTTATGTGCTAGAGGTACATTATGTGCTGTGGCACATGGCGATGAACAGTACGTAATGTGCTAGAGGTACATTATGTGCTGTGGCACATGGCGATGAACAGTACGTAATGTGCTAGAGGTACATTATGTGCTGTGGCACATGGCGATAAACAGTACGCAATGTGCTAGAGGTACATTATGTGCTGTGGCACATGGCGATAAACAGAACGTAATGTGCTAGAGGTACATTATGTGCTGTGACACATGGCGATAAAAAGTACGTAATGTGCTAGAGGTACATTATGTGCTGTGGCACATGGCGATAAACAGTACGGAATGTGCTAGAGGTACATTATGTGCTGTGGCACATGGCGATAAACCGAACGTTATGTGCTAGGGCTAGAGGTTCATTATGTGCTAGGGCTATATTATGTGCTAAGGCTACATTATGTGATAAGGCTACAATATGTGCTAGGCTACATTATGTACTAGGGGTACATTATGTGCTAAGTTTACATTATGTACTAGGGGTACAATATGTGCTAGGGCTACATTATGTGCTAAGGCTACATTATGTACTAGGGCTACATTATGTACTAGGGCTACATTATGTGCTAAGGCTACATTATGTACTAGGGCTACATTATCTGCTAGGCCTACATTATGTGCTAAGTCTACATTATGTACTAGGGCTACATTATATGCTAAGGCTACATTATATGCTAAGGCTACATTATGTGCTAGGGGCCTAGGGCTACATTATGTGCTAGGCCTACATTATGTGCTAGGCCTACATTATGTGCTAAGTCTTCATTATATGCTAGGGCTACATTATGTACTAGGGCTACATTATGTGCTAAGTCTACATTATGTGCCAGGGCTACATTATGTGAACATTTAGGAAGAGAAATCATAAATAATAAAAGCTATTTGTACCTGATTTAAAACATTTTTAACTTCTAAAATTATACAATTTTCCAAAATATTATATATGTATTTTATTGAAAAAAATATTATTGTCAATGTTTATCCAATCAAGTATCATTTTAAATTAATGGAATTATATATATTTCTTTACTGTACCTTGATTTTAAGAAATCATATCTGTATTCATTTAAAATGCATTATACGCATTCACTCGAAATGCATTGACTTCAGATGCATTGTCTTGACTCATCCACCACATTGCCACTGCATAATGCATAGGCCAGACAAATGACAGAGGAGTAACCACCAGTAGAGCACTATTGCCTAAATAGTACTAATAGCATTATGTCATATCATACTCTCACTCATTATCATACATGTTATGATATGAAAAGGTCAGTAGCTAGGGTGCACTCTACAGTTTCCACTGTGCATCCCTCTTCAGACTGCATCCCATGCTATTCGTACCTAGGGATGTCCTTTTGGATGTACAAGGTGGTCCTATAAGAATGGTGGGCCCGTAAAGTCATGGAGGGACCACACCCCAGCTAACCAGCTGCCACCCTGGGGATAGAGTCACCAGCACCAGCAAAAATAACTAGCTATATTGATAGGTACTCTCTCTAGCAGAAATAGCTAGGGTAAGTTACGAATTATCAGTTAGTACTATATCTTCGGTCATATAAGTAAAAACAATATAAAAATTGTTACTATTACACAGTGCTATCTAATAAAAAAATTTTCTTTGGTGGCAGAGCAAATTCCAGTCCGTGGCTAAATTTCTGTTTTTATATAATAATTATTATACAAAAATGATAATTTTTATATTGTTTTTTCTTATACGACCGAAGATGTAGTACTGACCGATAATTCGTAACATACCCTAGGTTTTGCCTGAAAAATATATCTTGTATAAGGCTTGAAAAAGAAAGAAAAATTGTATTCATCTTTTCTCAATAAATATCATCTACCATCCATACAAATAGAGGTACTATCTCTAGCAGAGATAGATACCTTGAGAGGTACTATCTCTAGCAGAGATAGATACCTTGAGAGGTACTATCTCTAGCAGAAATAGATTCCTTGAGAGGTACTATCTCTAGCAGAAATAGATGCCTTGAGAGGTACTATCTCTAGCAGAAATAGATGCCTTGAGAGGTACTATCTCTAGCAGAAATAGATGCCTTGAGAGGTACTATCTCTAGCAGAAATAGATACCTTGAGAGGTACTATCTCTAGCAGAAATAGATGCCTTGAGAGGTACTATCTCTAGCAGAAATAGATACCTTGGGAGGTACTATCTCTAGCAGAAATAGATACCTTGGGAGGTACTATCTCTAGCAGAAATCGATACCTTGGGAGGTACTATTTCTAGCAGAAATAGATGCCTTGAGAGGTACTATCTCTAGCAGAAATAGATACCTTGAGAGGTACTATCTCTAGCAGAAATAGATGCCTTGAGAGGTACTATCTCTAGCAGAAATAGATACCTTGAGAGGTACTATCTCTAGCAGAAATAGATGCCTTGAGAGGTACTATCTCTAGCAGAAATAGATACCTTGGGAGGTACTATCTCTAGCAGAAATAGATACCTTGGGAGGTACTATCTCTAGCAGAAATAGATACCTTGAGAGGTACTATCTCTAGCAGAAATAGATACCTTGGGAGGTACTATCTCTAGCAGAAATAGATTCCTTGAGAGGTACTATCTCTAGCAGAAATAGATGCCTTGAGAGGTACTATCTCTAGCAGAAATAGATACCTTGAGAGGTACTATCTCTAGCAGAAATAGATGCCTTGAGAGGTACTATCTCTAGCAGAAATAGATACCTTGGGAGGTACTATCTCTAGCAGAAATAGATGCCTTGAGAGGTACTATCTCTAGCAGAAATAGATACCTTGAGAGGTACTATCTCTAGCAGAAATAGATACCTTGAGAGGTACTATCTCTAGCAGAAATAGATTCCTTGAGAGGTACTATCTCTAGCAGAAATAGATGCCTTGAGAGGTACTATCTCTAGCAGAAATAGATACCTTGAGAGGTACTATCTCTAGCAGAAATAGATGCCTTGAGAGGTACTATCTCTAGCAGAAATAGATACCTTGGGAGGTACTATCTCTAGCAGAAATAGATGCCTTGAGAGGTACTATCTCTAGCAGAAATAGATACCTTGAGAGGTACTATCTCTAGCAGAAATAGATACCTTGAGAGGTACTATCTCTTGCAGAAATAGATACCTTGGAAGGTACTATCTGTAGCAGAAATAGATACCTTGAGAGTTACTATTTCTATAGCAGAAATAGATACATAGGGAGGTACTATTTCTAGCAGAGTAAGGTAGGTTAAGTTCCGAATTATCGGACAGTTTCACATATTTGATCAAACAAATAAAAGTATGGAAAATTTATAGTTGATTTTTATTTCAATCTGGTATCAAGGATACCTTCAGGTTGTAATAGAGATCAAATAATAGCTTACTAATTATACGATTTTCTTATATGATCGAAAATGTAGAACCGTCCGATAATTTGTAAGTAACTCTACCTTGAGAGGCACCATCAGTTACAAATATATCTTTTTTTTTTTGGATGCTATTCATAACACTACTAAAAATTTGGTCAAGTTTTATGGATGATTGATTGGCCATGTTGTTTATTTAGTCTATTTTACTATAATAAGCTTTCGTAGTATACACAAATGGTTAAAACCAGTAGTTAATAAATAAATAATTATATAATACCTTTTTTCTTGTATTAGTAAAATTAATAAAAAATTCTTAAACGTATAAATTTTCTTCAATTTTCAATGGAAAATAATTTCTAGAAATCCCTCCATGCTTACTTTTACCCTTTTTATTGTAAATTAATAATATTTAAATTATCTATATTTTAATTAGTTACATTTAAAAATTATTAAAGAGCCCCAACCCTTAGGAAATGATAACACAATTTCCACCAGCTAAACATTTCGCCCCGCGTATCATGGCTTCTTTCTAGCAAGCCGCATTTAGTCAGTGTAGCGTCTGTAATCCTATCAGATTAGGCACTTGATCCTACTCATAATCACTTACGGAGTCAGGATTATATTGATTATGAGTCCATTGGCTCAGTGGCATATCATTTTCTGTCTCAAATTAGTCTTTTGAGAACATCAAGCATCCGAGATATTATCCCTCTTTTAGGGGAAGAATGAACATTTAGGGGAAATATTAAACATTTAGGGGAAGTATTGAACATTTAGGGGACAAAGTTCTAAATATTTTGAGAATAGGGAAGTTTTGTTTAGGGTAACTTCTAATAATTTATTTTTTACTATTTAGGGTAATTTCTCAGAATTTAGCTATTTTACTATGTAGGGTAACTTCCTAGAATTTTATTTTACTGTTTAGGATCAGGTCTTAGAATTTGAAGGTTATTTCTTACTATTTATGGTTTGTTTTAATTGTTGAAGGTAATTTTTAACAATTTAGGGTAAGTTCTAAATATCTGGGGTAAATCCCAAATAGGTTTTTACTTTTTAGGGTAAGTCCTAATCAATTAGGGTAAGCCTAATCATTTGGGGTAAGTCGTAACAGGTGGTCCTACAGCTTCTATGTCATGAAACCTGCTGTGTTTCATTGTTTCTTTCTTTTTGAACTCTTGTGACTAACAAATTTGCTCATCAATATATTCATTATTGTATATAATACTCATTATCTTTATTTAAACCATTTTAAAATTGGATATAAAAAACTCAGAAATAGGGTAAGTTCTGTTTTATCGGACAGTTCCACAATTTCGATCACATAAGAAATTTTTTTTGATACCTAATGATTATTTTTTTTCTTATATGATCGAAAATGTGGTATGGTCCGATAACTCGGAACTTATACCATTTAGTATACAAAAAATTAAGTCCTCTAAATACTTCAGTAACTATTATATAACTAAAAAATCATATAAAAACAGTAAGTTAATATTATTTTATTCAATATTTTTTTTTACTTATTCATATTTAGTTCAAAATTAGGATAATTATAATCTTTTATATATGAAATTATTTAAGTAATACTCTGCATTGATTATCCATAGATTTATCTTCCTTTGATATCTTTTTTAACATGACCAAATTGTTATAAAATCATTTAAGTAAGGATTATTTCCCCCCTTAAATCTCCTATATTAAGGAGATGATCTTACCTCAGAAATGTGACACCATTCAGAGTCAGGTTAAGTATTATCGAAGATTATAGGGGGAAATATCCTTACATGAAGTCACAGTAATGAAAATACTATCGATATTGAAAATTACTGTCACCATGTGTGGTAAGTTACGAATTATCGGTCGGTTTCACATCTTCGGTCATATAAGAAAAACTATATAATAATTATCTTTTAATTTTTAATTGGTATACATGATACCTGAAAATATCATGTATACCAATTAAATTTAAAAATAATTAACGTATCGTTTTTCTTGAATGGCCGGAGATGTGAAACTGGCCGATAATTCGTAACTTACCCTGCGACTTTTATGTCACAATTACTTTATTATAAAATGGGTAATTTTCGATGAATTGATATTATCAACCATGCTTATGCATAAAAATACCAACAAAATATCCATTTATTAGGAATGGTCTTCTTATTATATCGCAGACTATGATACTTTATTACCCATTTTAATTGGGCATGTAAAGCTACAAATCATCCCTGATCTTAGATGGCATTTTCTACTATGATTCATAGGAAAGAGTTTTTTAGGGCCTAGGGAGATATTTGTTTTATAATAAACTTTAATAAGCTCATTAATGCTTTAAATAGATTGTTACCTTTTATTGAATTTATTCAAGTTATAAGGATTTCGGTTCTAGTAAATAAAAATTAATTATATGATAAATACATTAGTGATACCCTCAATAAAGATTGTTCTGGCCATAGTATTCTGGCGGCATCATAAAGCACTAATACAGTGCCTGTTTTTAATCCATTGAATTTTTTTTATTTAATATAATGGGTTTAGGTTTATATATAAATGCAAGTACGTATTATCAATAAACACATACTGATTTGACAATATTACTCTCAAAAGTCAAAACTATGATTTTTTTAACACATTAATATTAGTTTGACCCGTACAAAGAAGCAACCACACATGATTAGTTTATCCGTTACAATTATCAAAGGTTTATTATATATAGTACCAGAGAGTTACCAATCAAAATTGACGAACTTTTTTTTGTTATCCGATTTTTTTAGTTTTTTAATTTTGATTCATTTCAAATTATCCTTTTTTTTGCTATCCGGATGTATTATTTATGAAAATTAATAGAAAAATATTTGGAATATCTTGTTATTCATATTTCTTTTACGTTATTCGGTTTTCAGTTATCGGGATATCTCTTACCCGGTAAAATAACGGACTAAAAATAGTTTATAACAAAACTATCTAGATTTTTCCCTTTATTTTGAAATGCCTGATTTTTGTATCCGGATTTTTTTGTTTTCCGAATGTTTGTGTTATCCGGATTTCTGTTATATGTACATTTATTTTGGTCTTGGAATTGAATCATATGTTAAATGCTAAAGCGCGGAATTTTTCTTGCAACCAACCAACAGAATAACACACTGTGTATTAGTTTGTTGGTTAACATATTAATAATATTTAGGGTAATTTTAACAGAGGTATGTAGTTTCCCTCTGTTACTTTGGCCCCACCTGTTTCAACAGGTGTCAGCTGCACAACAGGCTTTGCCCTCTGTTCGGCTTCTTACCGTTGTACCAGAGAGGTGGATGAGAGGGAGCCAACAGATTGGACATTAGGATTAAAGACTAGCCATTGTCAAAAGGAAAAAGTTAATTGAAAACAGAAGAAACACTACAAGTGTTGATGAAATGCACAGAGAGAAAGTTATGGTGGAGCCAGTGAAGATTATTGTGGGGCCCTACTATTTCTTCTATGGCCCCACCATAACTTCATCTATGAGAATATAGTATATTTCTATATTAATAATGTCTGGTGTATAATGTTATTCATATTTTTCTTTTAAATATGCTGGCAGAATAAACTCCTCGCATTTTCTTCAAGCATATTCTTGGGTAAGTTCCGATTTATTGAACAGCTCCACATTTCCGATCATGTGAGCAAAATATTTATTTATTATTTTAACTTGTTATTCAATGATTATATACTTTTTCTTATGCGATCTAAAAATGAATTTCATGTCTCAAATATTAACTTGCAAACGTTAACAAACGTTAACAAACGTTAACAAACGTTAACAAACGTTAGCATTGATTTTCCACCCAATGAGAGAGAGAGTTGTTTGTTTTTATTCACATGTGCTTTGACTCTATGCACAATTATTCATTTTAATTACATACACAATGTCTATTATATATTCAATTGAATAACTTTTACGTGTGTTTTTAATTCGGAAGTGGATATATTTTACATTAATTCAATCAATTTAATACCTTTGAAGTACATATGTCACTTATTCTTTTTAGCCAAAGGCTTTACATGCTGTACTTAGCTAGAGGCTATTCAGGTGCTACTGTACTTACCTGATGATGTATCGATAGGAGATACTGTGATAGTAGAGATAGTGCGATAGGGAAGTATTGCAGAGATACAGCAGAGATACAGTAGATATAGTAGAGATACAGTAGAGATACAGCAGAGATACAGTAGAGATACAGAAGAGATAAGGTAGAGATACAGCAGAGATACAGTAGAGATAGTAGAGATGGTGACACAGGTTGTACGTGAACCCAGTGACGGATGTATGGTGGGGCCATAAAAGGTTAGATAGGGTTCTTCTTAATCTTCTGAGGCCCAACCATAACTTTATTTGGGTTAAGTTAAATTAATAGATATCTAACTGCTTTCAAAATTTATAAATTCAAAGAAAATCGAATTAAACGAATTTAATATTATGTTTTATTATCTTGATAATAAATGCTAACTATTGACTTTATAAATGCTAACCATTGATAATAAATGCTAACTATTGATAATAAATGCTAACCATTGATTATAAATGCTAACCATTGATTATAAATGCTAACCATTGATTATAAATGCTAGCCATTGAATATAAATGCTAACCATTGATAATAAATGCTAACCATTGATAATAAATGCTAACCATTGATAATAAATGCTAACCATTGATAATAAATGCTAACCATTGATAATAAATGCTAACCATTGCTAATAAATGCTAACCATTGAATATAAATGATAACCATTAATGCTAACCATTGAATATTAATGCTAACCATTAATGCTAACCATTAATGCTAACCATTGAATATTAATGCTAACCATTGAATATTAATGCTAACCATTAATGCTAACCATTAATGCTAACCATTAATGCTAACCATTAATGCTAACCATTGACTATAAATGCTAACCAATAATGCTAACCATTAATGCTAACCATTAATGCTAACCATTAATGCTAACCATTGACTATAAATGCTAACCAATAATGCTAACCATTAATGCTAACCATTGACTATAAATGCTAACCAATAATGCTAACCATTAATGCTAACCATTAAGGCTAACCATTAATGCTAACCATTAATGCTAACCATTGACTATAAATGCTAACCAATAATGCTAACCATTAATGCTAACCATTGATTATAAATGCTAACCATTAATGCTAACCATTGACTATAAATGCTAACCATTAATGCTATCCATTAATACTAACCATGGATTATAAATGCTAACTATTGATTATAAATGCTAACCATTGACTATAAATGCTAACCATTGACTATAAATGCTAACCATTGACTATAAATGCTAACCCTTGACTATAAATGCTAACCATTGACTATAAATGCTAACCATTGACTATAAATGCTATCCATTAATGCTAGCCATTGACTATAAATGCTAACCATTAATGCTAACCATTGACTATAAATGCTAACCATTGACTATAAATGCTCTCCATTAATGCTAACCATTGACTATAAATGCTAACCATTGACTATAAATGCTAACCATTGACTATAAATGCTAACCATTGACTATAAATGCTAACCATTGACTATAAATGCTAACCATTGACTATAAATGCTAACCATTGATCGTGATATAACCCCAGGCTTGCTCATGACGTCACATTACTAACTCTCATACACGCACTCCTTTTCAATCAACTAAAAGCTATCTAATGTACGTACATCACAAGGCGATGGTACATGCCATCATGTACACACCTTATTGATGAGCACAAAAAACACACACTAGCGTCAAATGTTATGTACGCGCATAATATATTAAATAAATAATATAGTATATTATTTAAAACTCTTTTTCAAATATTTATCATCAGGTATACTCCCTTTTCACATCGAAGCCTTTTTGATTAATCTCTTTATTGATATAAATTCCTATAATCTATTTTCAGTTAGATTTAATTATTAGTTATTAATCATTTTATATTTATATTTTTTCTATTTATATGTAGAATTTTCGTATAGAGCACAATAAGTTTAGAGCTTAATTATTATTAATATTTGTTAGTCAAATAAGTGTACCAATCTCCGTAGATTTCTTGAAAAAATCCGTTGTGCTGATTATTTCCATATAAGTTTATAATCCCATAATTTATTATTAGGGTAAGTTCTGAGTTATCGGTCGGTTCCACATTTTCGATCGTATAAGAAAGTAGTTAATAGTCGTTGTTTAACTCTAATTTAAATTATAAAATATTTTTTTCTCGATATCATCAAATTTTAAAGTGAATTATTATGCATCTGTATTTTTTATCGAAATCATAACATTTTCAAGCTTATATATATTGTTCTAGTTGAAATACCTGTGATAATTCATCTAATATGAAACAATGTTCATCAACTCACTTCAGCTTAACCATCGATTGATATGGATTGTTAAATCTGAATTAACTTAAATATTCAATGTTTGAAATCATGGGTGTGTAGAACTTTTAAAAGTTTATTCTTTTTAGTAGTGTGAGTTAGTATCGAACTGAATCAATGGTCTTCAACTTCTATTTAATTGAGCTTCGAATATTAAAGTTTATAACTTGAAAATCTTTTGTAAATGCTCCATAGTTATAAGAAGTGCTAGCTATATTTACTATATTATAGTTGTGCATCATTATACAATAATCTCTAGAATATTATTAATTTATGTTCATCTATATATTAATAATGATTTAGTTAGCATGTACAAAGATGTACTTCCACGACGTTAACTTTTCTGTCAGTTTTACGCCCTAAGTGTTTATTTTAATTTAACTTAATTTTTAGTTAAGTTACGAATTATTGCTCAGTTTCACATCTTCGGTCATATAAGAAAAACTATATAATATTTTTTTTTTGGTATCCATAACATCTGTAGGTATCATGGATACCAGTTAAAATATATATAGTTTTTTCTTATAAGACCGAAGATGTGGAGCTGACCGATAATTCGTAACTTACCCTATTTCTACACTCATTGTCGAATTGATTTAAATGATCAAGTTGGTATATTCGCTTCCAATCTAAATTTCGACTTTAAAGTTGCTTCCAACACAAAGACCAACATCCATCATGAGAAGAAAGAGGGGGAGGAGGGGGGGATTTAAAGCCATCGTTAGGGGGCAAGGCTCTGTGAGGGGGAGAGGGGGTGATCTGAGGGTTCAAGGGGAGAGGGGGCAGCTGAGTGATTCCATTTCGCCTTGTGCTCTCTGCTTCCACTTCGCCCCGCGAACTAATCAGTGGAAAAGCGTCTAGCGTATATATTTTGGCTTCAGACGCGAGGGGAAGTGGAATGATCAGTGCTGTGTACCATCAGGCAATAAAGTACCTACCCCACGCAAAAAAACCTTCATCATGCTACATGACACATATGTAATTACTGAACATATCTTCTGATTGAATGAACAGTAACATTTAAAAGTTTATTTATATTATGTTCAGTTGTGTTGTAGGTGGTGTACCGTCTTCAGTTAATTCGATAAGGGAGATGGTGTGAAAATTAAAGAAATTAAACGCCGTAGTACGCTCATACGAGCTGGCTTTTTATTCCCCAGATTAGGGAAAGTATTAAGACTTCTGGGGATGTTTTTTTATTAATATTATAGCTGGTAAAACACGCTCTTGAGTATTAGCATGGAGAAATAGAGAATTCAACCTGTGGTTTTAGTAACTTACTTGGTTTGTATACAGGGACTTGCTATTTATATTTGTGAGTAATTGATAGAGTATGTAATTGTTTGTGAATTTTATTACGCGAAATATACTTATATATACAATAGTTTTCATTAATTTTATTTTATTTGCCTCAAGTCACTCACTTTTAGTCACTCACTTCCACTCACTCCCACTCACTAACTTCTACTCACTCACTCACTCAATCATTCACTCACTCAATCACTCACTCACTCATTCACTCATTTCCACTCACTCACTTCCACTCACTCACTTCCACTCACTTATACTCACTCACTCACTGTCACTCGCTTCCACTCACTTATACTCACTCACTCACTGTCACTCACTTCCACTCACTCACTCATTCACTCACTCACTCACTCACTTCCACTCACTTCTACTCACTCACTCACTTCCACTCACTTTCACTCACTTCCACTCACTTTCACTCACTTTCACTCACTTCCACTCACTCAACTCACTCACTCCACTCACAATGACTGGCTATAAAATGGCGTTCTTGTCGTCCCTTATATTGATAGTTTGGTCCTATGGGGGGGGGGGTGATGAGGGGGAGGGGGGGTTGGACAGGGGGGTAGGTCTTACAAGGGGTTTGACGTAAGAGAAGTTCCTACTGATTTACGAGGACGTGAATTACGTCCCTCTCAACCGTACATCGACGTCTGATCTGTTTCGTCGATCTTTTTCTTATTGTAATCTTACATCGTATTATAGATGTATAATATAATAAAAATGACTGCATTTGTATAGAACATATCAAATGAGAAATTTATGGTGGGGTCATAGAAAATTTAGAGGACTCCCCTCTTAATCTTCTATGACATCATCGTAATTTTCCCTTTGGGAAGATATTTTAATGAAATCTACTTTTTCCACCATGTATATCTTTATTAATATTCAAAGTTGAGGAAATATTAATTATAGTTCGTTAAACTGCCTTCTGACTGCTTTATTTCGGTACATTGTTGTAATCTATTATTATAGAAAAGATATATATTAATATTAAGCTAAGTTCCGAGTTATCGATCAGTTCCACATTTTCGATCATATAAGAGAAGAATATATATATTTTTACATTTTAACTCGTTCGAATTAAAATAACGAGTTAGAATATTAAATTATATTCGAAAGTGTGGAACTGTCCGGTAACTCGGAAATTACCCTAGATGCTAGTATCGTTCATACCTTGTTTTATTCTATTTTTCCTTAGGTTTTATAATGTTTTTCCCTATTTTATGTACACGTATATGCATGCATACGTACTTAGTTAAAAATTTAAATCAATCAACTTTCCTGATTGGTAATGCAGTTAAATGTTATTCTGCATTTTTTAGGCCTGGGAAAATGTTCTACTGCATTGAGAATGTGTATAGGCCTAGAAAAACTGATAATTTGACTCTCTTCAGACAAATGCAGTCAATTCAGTTATACCTTAAATTGATGAATCTGTAATATATTCTTTTATTTCATTAAAATTTTATGGACACTTGTTCTAAGTAATGATGATAAATGCATCATTACTTATATTTTAACTTCTTTAGGCTGGTCAATATCTGTCCAATCAGTTGTAGAATGCGTTTCATTATGCAAGTCTACCTCATGCATTGTAGTGCATTATACTGGCTATTAAAGTGACTTGGCCAACACCAATAGTGATGAAAAATTTACTTTTCTGTAAAAAATAATATTTTTATAATTATTAATAATTTAAAAGAAAATTTCTTATAATTTTTAAATTTTTGACATTGAAAAACATTGAAAACAAATAAATTGAAATAAGCTATGATGGAATTTTTTAAAAAAATTTATAGAGAGTGTAGCTACTTCCCAAAGAAAAAGTTATGGTGAAGGCATAGAAAATTAAGATGTATTACCACTCAATCTTCAATGGCCTCACCATAAATTTCTCACCGTTCTTCTGACATCAGCAATGGGTAGGTCTAAAGGCTTAGGCTGTAGGATATTCGGTAGGCTGTAGGTGCAAATGTTTTCTAGTTCGTGTGAACCTGTTACCTGCAAGTCACTGTGCCATCGATCAAAAGGAGTACTGTTAAACACTTCCGTGATTGGAGGAGCGGAGGGTAGAGTACGTGATAGGGAGGGTACAGGATGAGGAGGATACGCGATAGTAGTGATGAAGGAATAATAGGATACATGCTAATGAGGATACATCTGGAGGATCGCTAGGATGCGTGATAAGGAGAATACATGAAAGAAATACATGAAAAGGATACCTGAAATATTGATGAAGGAAGTAAATGATACATGATAGTAGTGATGAATAAATGGTGCTACAAGGAACGATGACAATTCATCACAATATTCTATCGTGTGGTGTACAAGAATTAATATCAACATCAATAAATCTACAAATGTGGTTGCTGACTGTCTACCTATTGAATTAGCTTTTAAAAATCATGTGGCTACTCATATGACTTGTACTGAGTTGTGAAACCCTTCATATCTTTATCTTCTTGCTCCTCTTCCTCCTCTTCCTCCATTCTCTTCTTACCTCCTCCTACTCAGTTCACCTCCATCCTCCTCTGTCAACCAATCTCCTCTCCTTCAACTTTATTGCCCTCCTCCTTTTTGTTATTCCTCTTCTCTCTATCTCTTACTTCTCTCCTCTTCCTTCTCTCCTCTTCCTTCTCTCTTCTTCCTTCTCTCTTCTTCCTTCTTTCCTCTTCTCTATCTCTTCTTGGTGCTGTCACGCGTGTCATCGGTTAGTGTTCTGGTTTCCGCTGAGCAAGTGAATCAAACAAGTGACTATCGACATAGTTTCCTTTGGTCCACGTGGCGTGCACGCCCAAGTCACGCGCCACACAGCCACAGTAACAAGGCGTGAGATGAAACTAAATTCTATATCTTCACGAGACAAATCACTCACTCCGATACACCAGGCAGATGGACGAACAAAATTAACTAAACATTTTTTATCCATTATCGAATTATTTTATCTGAGTGAATTTTTACAATAGAAAAGATAATAGTTTATCAGTTAAATAATTTTTCTTTTAAATAATTTTCATCAGTTATTCTTTAATTTGTAAAATATTTCATTTAGAAATATTTTTTTTTCATTTAAACCAATTGCTATTTTTAGATATTTAAATCTGAATATTATTTTCCCTTTAAAAATTAATGATTATTTTTCTATTAAAAATAATCATAATTTTTTTCATTAAAAATGATTATTATTTTCCCTTTAAAAATTAATTATTATTTTTCCCTCAAAAAAAATATTATTATTTTCCCTTTAAAATTAATTATAATTTTCCCAATGAAAATAATAATAATTTTCCCAATAGAAAAGAAGCACTCCTTTGCCATTTAACTACATGTTAAATCTCATGGGTTGCTCTGTGCCTGTACTTGACTCTATTCCCTCACCCAAAGACGAGTGTCCCATTGAGTGCTGCAGATACCACAGTGATTCAATGGCGAAATAATAACACCATGCAAAGCTGTTAGCAAAAAAATACACTATTATCGATTGTAAAACAATATGTTTGCCTTAAAGAACCACAGCGACGCGCATGGGAATGTCCTGTGTATATTTGCGTGCTGTGATACCAGTGTGTGAATTATTTTTTTAAACATATTTAAGTAAAATTGCTATAAAATTATTTAATAAAATGTTAATAGGTAAGTAGTGTATGGTATAAAATAATTTATTATTTTATTTTCATTTATGAATATAATCATAAAATTTTATAAATAATTTTCTTCATTACGGGAATCTTTTTCCGGCAATAAAGTTTAATTTGGTTTAAAAAATGTATTACTATTTGTTCAGTTTTTCTTATATAAAATATCACGATATTTTGTTATGAAAACAGTTCTCAATTGATTTTAATTGCTTTTTATTTTCAATTCAAGTTTATTTCTATGATTACTAATTAAAACAAGCCCTTTCTGTTAGCTCTGTTACATATATATTTACTGCATATATTCTTTCACTATACACATGACATATTATGACAAGAACACACTACGCATCCCCTGCGATACGGAAGATATTAATCCCAAGGAGTATCCTACCCATCCTACGGTAATCCCTAACACGCGGACTCTCTTCAATTTAGTCCTTAGTAGAGATAATTTGAGGACATGTTACTAGGGCGAGTTCCGAGTTATCGGACGGTTCTACATTTTCGATCAGATTAGAAAAATAATTATTATTTAGCTTTTATTTTAGCTTTTATTGTATTTTATCTTTTTTTCAATGGATAAATATTATCTTTTTAAAATTTAATTGGTATCCATGATACCTGCCGGTATATATACAAGTTAAATATTATATATCCATGATACCTGCAGGTATCATAGATACCAAAAAAATACAAGAGACACCTAATTTCAAACTCCAAATCATTTTATCATAAAAATAGTGTGAATATAAACGAAGATATCCATCATTTTTTATAAGGAATTGAAAAAAATACATAATTTGGGATATAATAATAGAGGATGAGCTTAAATAGAGGATGATAGAGAGGATGCCTGCGAGGATGGGACACAGAAAGAGGGAGGATATTAAGGATAATACAGGACTCATAGGATGATTATCAAGGAAGGATAAAGGATCTGCACATCGACTCACGCGTGTCTGCGATTAGAGTTAGCAGGTCTTCTGATCAAAGGGACAGATTGCTAGGCAAATTATATTCTACACTTATTTGATTACATTCAAAAGTTACATGGATAATATTATCGATAATATGATATTTCAAAAATTATTAAAGATATTATAAATTATGTATTATTCAAAAGAGTTTAATAGGGAAATCTTTAACTTGCGTCATTAAATTGAACTTTGCTAGAATTTATTTTTTCAATCATTTAATTATATAATAATTTCATTTTACAATCATTTTTCACATTAATTTAATTTTCTAATAATTTCTTTTTCCAATAATTTAATTTTTCAATAATAATTAGATTATAATTTTACTTTCTCAATCATTTTCAAACCGTTCCAATTATTGGGTGAATTCCAAGTTATCGGAAGATTCCATATTTTCGACCATATAACTTTTTCTTTAAATAACGAGTTGAAATGCTGAATTTTACATTTTTCAATATGATCGGAACTGTGTAACTGTGCAATAACTGCAATCATACCCAATTGCATTACTGTACTGCAACGGACTCAATCTCACTAACCGTACTCTCCACTTGTCCCTCTGTTCTTTTGTTCGTCTGTTTGTTTCCCCTCTGTTTGTTTGCCCATTGTGTTTGCTCTTCCAAGAGGAGTGTGTACGTTTGTTTGTCCCACTGAGTGTTTTTAGAGTGATTCAATAAACTTATTACCATATCACAATTGGTTGGGGTTATGGTTCAACTTAAAAAGTTATGGTTTCAATTGAATTCGATTATGAAGGAAAATATATAACAATTTTCATTCAATTTAATTAGTAAATATAGTCTTTATATTTCCAGTGAACTCATTAATATATTAAATATAGTATATTAGTAAATAAATTGGGTAAATCTAGTCAAAAACTGCTAAAACAGTACCTACATAAACACCTCTAACTGAAAAAGCTATTCTTTTACAATGTATTCTTCACAGTCAACTGCAAAGTGCACGGCAGTGACTAACCCTTTGCTTTACATGTGACCACAAGCAGTGAGACAGTGATATCCTGTTACAACCTATGACATCTGGGAGTTAAACTGCAGTGATATTATTGGTATATAGTAGATGATGTTAAAACTAATATTCGAGAGAACAGGAGCACTGCATTACAGCCAATAGGAGCACTACACTACAACAGGTACACGCAAATTGCCAGGTGGAAAACTACTAGTCATTTTTTAAACATATTTTTGTTCTAAGAAAATTTATTTCTGATACATCATCAATTATATTTATATCGGGAAGCATGCCAGCCACCAATCCCCCTGTCAGGTTATTAAACAATCATGACTTGTGCAGTACAACAAACTAGCGGATACAATAAACTACATTACTGGTTCATTTTACTATATTAACCTGTACAACAAAAACACTCAACTGAAATAAGTGACAGGCAGTTTTACGAGTGGGCAGTTTTCCGCCTGGCAGTTTTCCGACTGACATTTTTTCACCTGGCATTTTTGCGCTTGGCAATTTTCACCAACAGGAGCACTACATCGTAAGCAACGGTGAAAGCAACAACACTGTTTTTTTTCACTGTTGGGAAAGCAACATCATTGAGCACTACACTGAAAGCAACCACTCCACTGTGTCTCCATTCACAGATGGTTGGTCTATAGAGTACAATTGGTTGTTCATGAATGCAACTAATTGCAAGTGTAAGGGATATGCTTGCATATGCACCTACTGGGTTCTATTACAATGCAGGCAAGTGTCTTGTGGTCTTCAGAAAAAAATGAAGGTTACAAATGACTTTTAAGCTAATATTGGATCAATTTAATTGAAATTAATCATTATATTTTAATTCAATTTCAATTATATCTTTTTTACCAGTTTACAAGAGTCCTGCGTTTTGGTATAAATAGACACCACAAAACACATGTCTGTATACATCCTGAGTTTAGCTCAGTATTTTGATACGCCAATTGATGCTTTTTTTACTCGAATTCCATTGAATGAGTGTGCCATTGGTTTCTTTTTGACGTCAGAGTTAACACTGTACCACTTTCTCTGGACCAACCGTGCTTAATTAGATAAAAAAAAAATTGAATGTAACACTAGTCACTTTTAATATCATATTTCATTTCAAACTATATAGTATATTCACATCAGTTATCGGACGGTTCCACAATGACGATCATATAAGACTTTGTTTTAATCAATTGGTATTTTAATTGGTAATTTATAATAACGAGCTATATTGTAAATGTTTTTTTCTAAGATTATCGAAATAGTGGAACCGTCCAATAACTCGGAACCTATACCCTAACTATTTCTCCCACGGACTCTAGAGTTAGAAATAACTCTGTTCCTTTCACTCGGCTTAACTAATCTGTTTTGGTAAGGTATTTGACTCTAGTTTACCATTTGACGGGGAATAACATGCAGCAACGTTTGCCTGGGGTCTGATTGGTAAGAAAATAATACTTTCATTGGGCTTAGGACTCTTGGGAAACCTTTTCAATCCTAGTCAAAATTAAATTATGACTTAATTTACTAAAATATGGAATGTTATGAAATAAAATCTGATCCTTTCATCGGTATCACAACAGTTGTACGGCAAATCGTTAGAATGTAATGTTATAATAAATTATTATTATGTCGTATAAATTTATACTCAACTTGTAGTTTTAGATTTAATCTTTAATTTTGTTGTTAATTCTTATTTTACTGCGATTGTTATATATACTAGTACAGTACCTAATATTGAATCTAAATTATATTCGAATGAAATTATGAATTATAGATACACATATTCTGATTAAATGAAAAAAAAGCCAAAATATATAATGTTTTTTTGTTAATAATTAGTGTCAATTGTTATTGTTGCCCGTAGTCATGATACTGCCACAAATGAATTGATTTTCCTTTTAATTTGTGTTTCGGACAGACGGACGGACGCGGCTCTTATTATATAGTATAGATTTATATGAATCAAAATTTTTCAATTTATTTACCTATTTGAAATGACTTCAGAGAGACAGTTATGGTGGGGCCATCGAAGATTAAGAGGGGATACAGCTTAATTATCTCTGTCCCCATCATAATTTCTATTTATTCTCCTTTGTATAACATTTATAACTTGATAATGAGAATATCCTTATGTTTTAATATTATTTCATATCCATCATTATGATTTATATGTTTATGATTAGGGTTAGTTTCATGTTATCGAGCGATTCCACGTTTTCGTTCCAAATTATTATTTAACTTTTATTATATACTTTTTCTTCTTAGATGCTCCAAAACAGGGCACCGTCCAATAACTCGTAACTTTCCCTTCTGTTTTGTATCGTAACGATTTGTCACACAGATATCGAGTTACCGATAGCAAGTGACCGATAATTCCCTGGCGAGATGTGCCACTTAGACGATACCATCGGTACACGCTTCCGGGAATATTCCTTGGGAATATCGTTGGAATGAATGGAAACATTCTTGAAAATTAATACTTTGTACATTTTTCATTTGATAGGAACTTTATATTTTATATAATTATTGAAAAATATTTTTTTATTTTTTATTATTTTAAATTAATATTAAATTATCACTCTTTTATCATTTTTTTCGATTAACATTATTAATCCATCAACACCAAGAAGTATTTCCTCCTCTCCCCAGCACGTTTAATCTTCTTCTCCCACATTGTTTCCATTTTATTTATTTTTTTCCAGATTGTTTGGTCTCATGAAGAAGACTAAAAGTGTATCTAATCTTCCACATGATTTAATTTAAGGTGATAGCACCAATTGCCAACTGGAATCAAAGAGAAAGGAACCTAATTCCGGAAGCCTGGAATTAACTTAGTTCCGTATATTGGCCCCACTAGGAATTAGATTTAGGAGCAATGAGGCTTCTTATTCCCATTCCAGTTTAAATTGATTAGACCTCAGCAGCAGATTGGAAGCATTTTATATGGATACCCTAATATTAAATACTTAAATATTATAATATCGGTACAGAATTAAAATTTGGTTGTTCGTGTTTAAAAAAAACTTTTTTATATGACATTCTTATTTCAGATTTTTTTTAAAGAAAATTGACAATTTTTTCGAAATTTCATATCAATACTTCTTTCCAATATAATTTTCAATAATATCTTTCATTAATTTCTGTAATATTTCAAATATTTATTTTCCATTGGAAATTAGAAGACGGTTAACAAATACGTTAGGCACTGTTAAAGTTAACAAAAACGTTACCGTTACTGTTAACAAGATTGTTAATGTTAACAAAACGTTACCGTTACTGTTAACAAAATTGTTAATGTTAACCAAAACGTTACCGTTAATGTAAACAAAAGCGTTACCATTAAAGGTAACGTTTTTGGTAAAAAGTAACGTTTTTCACGTTTTTCCTATTGAATGTGAACTGCAGTGACATTACCACGTGTTACGAGAGGACAAGCGTGTTGGAAGTAAGTGTGGGATTCATAAAGGCTTAGTAACGATGCAAAGTATCCTGTAGAGTCCTGCCTAAGGCCCCATCAGCATCCTATGCTATGAATATTTAAATCCTAAAGAGAATGTTAGGATGTGCAGTTCAAATTTTACAGAACTAAAATGGTGAATATAGTACAAGTTATCTGTAATTAGATGCAAAAAATAAAATAAAAAGAAATTGGTATGAATTATTTGTCTGTCATTTTATGGGTTAATAAAAATATTTTTTAAAATATAACATACAATTAAATAATTCAAATATGAATATCTTCATATTTGAATCAAATATAAATATTTTTATATTAATATCTAATATATATATAATCATAATGCATGTTTATTACATCTGAAATAATTTATTCTATACAAAAAGATAGCTTTTTTATCATTATTTATTTACATTTCTACAATTTAATAATATATTCGAATTTTCATACCTACCACACGCAGAGAAAGTTATGGTGGGGCCAAAGAAGATTGAGATGGGACACCTCTTAATCATCTATGGCCCACTATAAGTTTCCCTTCTTAATCTTCTATGGCCCACCATAAACTTTTTATAGCTGTAAGTGGCACCACATATTCGATTGCAATGCCATTTATAAGGACTGGCTCTAGCAGTGTCGAATTACCTATCTAGCCGAATCCCACGACCGAAAGCCGGTGCATCAACCGTGGGATCATTGGTACCGCTGGTGGGTAATCCTTCGCTCCTTTGCCTGGGGCCCACAGGGACACACTGGATTGGTTTCTCATGATAATGGACAACTAGTAATATTTATTTTGTAACTAGGGTAAGTTCTGAGTTATCGGACAGTTCCGCATTTTCGATCGTTTAAGAAAAAATTGTACAATATTTATTATTTAATTTTACTATAATTGGTATACATGATAGTACCTGCAGGTATAATAGATACCTATTAAAATAAAAGTTAAATGATAAATCACTCAGAACCCTATGTACTCGTATTATAATATTTGATTTTATGTTAAACAATAAACTAATTGTAGCAATTTATAACATTTAACTAAGCCCCAAAACGAATAAAGTGAATGGTAGTTATGAATGATTGCTCTTTTCTCCATTTTTCTTTTTTTAAGATTTTGTATGAAGAATAAAATGAACTGTACAGTAATTAACAGAGTGATCAAAGGAGGAGATAGATGAAAGAGTCCTGTGAAGTCCTAGAGAGATGTAGGACTTCATGAAGTGCAGGAGAGGGGAAGTGAAGTCCTATCAATAGTGTCAGTTAGCATACTTTGACTGATGTGGTCACAGTGAATGGATATATCAAGAAAATATTCTGATGAAACTTAAGCTATTATTTTATTGAAAAAAGTAGTATTTTCCATATTTAAAGCATCTGGCATAATGTTTATTAATATAAAATATATCATTTTTCATAATCATATTACATCTGTCATATCCACCGTCAAGACAAGTAGAAAAAATTCTATATTGATAGAGAGTCAAATAAATTTTAACTAAAATGTACAAAATAAAAAAAAAATATATTAGCATCCGAAAATATATAATTTGAATGTAATTATCATTTAATCTCGTATACAATTTTTTTTTATCAACAGGAACAGTTGTACTAAGCGGCTGGTTGTTATAGCTCTCTGTAATGGCAAACGGTTTGATAGTCACATTATAAATATATCATAATTTTATTAATAAACTTTAAATCAAACTAAATATGATTGCAAGTGTGTTATTTATTTCAAAATGTTAACACTATTGTGTAATAATCCCACAGAACATGTTCGTCATTACTTACATGTGAATTAATATAATGCACCACTTTCTTTATAACTACATACAAAATACTATTTCATCTGAAATGACTTTTATACCTTATTCTAAATTGAGTGCATTAATTTAATGCACTCAATTTACCAACAAGAGGCTAATTCCCGAGTGTGGATAGGGTAAGTTCTGAATTATCGGTCGGTTTCACATCTTTGGTCATATAAGAAAAACGATATAAAAATAATATTTTAATTTTAATTTTAATTGGTATCTGTGATACCTGCATGTTTAATTTTTATTACATAGTTTTTAATTATGAAAGAAGTGTAACCGACCGATAGTTCGTAACCTACCTTACAGATGCAATCTAGTTGCCGGAACAGATCCTTTGGAGGCTTCTTCCTTCCTCGAAGAGAAAAGGATACCTAGGACGTCAATTAGCATCCTAGAGGGTGTCAATTGTATCCTATGAAAGTGCAGGAAGGTAATTGAGGAGTCCTTTGTTTGGCTGATATCAATTCAATGGGAGGTGTGAAACTTTGAAAAACTCAAAGAATCTATTGTAGGTTAGATCTAACTACAGAAAAAAACTGCGGGTAATTACGCACATGTGCTTTGACTAACTGGGTGATAATGTTAACAATATTGATACAATATTGTTAACATTATTGGAACACTATTGTTATGATATTAGGACAATATTAACATCGTTACATGGGTATAGGCGTCAGTGCTGTTAGCCCATTTTTAGTTAAGTAAAAAAACAAATTACAACTAATAATTTATCTCCATTTTTTTGAGTTGAAAGTAACTTATTGTGTGGCTAAGGAATGTAACATTTAGGTGGAATCATTATTTCATTTTCAATTGATTATTCTTAAATCAATCAAAATATATAGAAAATTACTATTAAAGTAAATTTGTTCATTAAAATTATTTCATATACAAATATTTAAATATAAAACTCTAATAATTATATTATTAGTAGTAGTTAATTAAATGGATATTTAATTATTATAAAAACTCAACTGAATGTACTTATGCCAAATAAATATTTTCTTTTACACTTCACTTGTAACAGTTAAATAATAAACGATATATCCCATTAACAACACTAACGCTGCAGACACATCTAACTGCCCGAAAAGTTCTTACGAACTTAGATATGGGCTTGAATTTAGAAAATATATACACATTTTTTTTACATTTGTTATGCAGGATATTATACTTTAAAATTTGTTTTATTCTTTTTTTCTTAATGTATGTAGAGAATTATTTTCTTATGTAATTCTTGTATTTCTTTTATTCAATAAAGATTATTAATATAATTACAATGATAAATGAAAGCAATTAATTACCCTTCCTCCATTTACCCTTAATTACCAGATAATAACCTTTCCCCCATTTACGTACAATACCCTCCTATATATCTATACCCCCTATTTATTACCATATAACCCCCCATTTATTACCATATAAACCCCATTTATTACCGTATAACCCCCCATTTATTACCATATAACCCCCCATCTATTACCATATAACCCCCCATTTATTACCATAAAACCCCCATTTATTACCATATAACCCCCCATTTATTACCATATAAATACCCATTTATTACCATATAATATCCCATTTATTACCATATAACACCCCATTTATTACCATGTAAACCCCATACCATATAACTCCCATTTATTACGATATGATACCCATTTATTACCATATAAAACCCCATTTATTACCATATAACACCCCATTTATTACCGTATAAACCCCATTTATTACCGTATAAACCCCATTTATTACCATATAAACCCCATTTATTACCATAAAACACCCCATTTTTTACCATAAAACACCCAATTTATTACCATATAACACCCCATTTATTACCATGTAAACCCCATACCATATAATCCCCATTTATTACAATATAATACCCATTTATTACAATATAATACCCATTTATTACCATATAACCCCCATTTATTACCATATAACCCCAATTTATTACCATATAATACCCATTTATTACCATATAATGCACATTTATTACCATATAATGCACATTTATTACCATATAACCCCCATTTGTTACTATATAACCCCCATTTATTACCATATATACCAATTTACCCCCCCCATCCCTCACATATATTATTATTACCATATTACCCCCCCCCCCCATTTAATTACCATATAACACCCCATTATTTCCATATAACACCCCATTTATTACCATGTAAACCCCACACCATATAATCCCCATTTATTACAATATAATACCCATTTATTACAATATAATACCCATTTATTACCATATAACCCCAATTTATTACCATATAATACCCATTTATTACCATATAATGCACATTTATTACCATATAATGCACATTTATTACCATATAATGCACATTTATTACCATATAACCCCCATTTGTTACTATATAACCCCCATTTATTACCATATATACCAATTTACCCCCCTCCCATCCCTCACATATATTATTTATTACCATATTACCCCCCCCCCCATTTATTACCATACAAATCATTAAATTAGAGAAAGTGCGAGAGGCAGTCAGTGATCGAGTGAGCAAATAAGTGTAGAAGGTTCCACGCCCCGTCGCGAGAGGGCTCTGCAAACACCACAATGATAAACTTTATATTTGCGCTGGTGATGAGAGTGCTATTAATAAGTTAGTATGTTTACACGCAGATACTTGTTTGCGCATTGTTAGCTGCGCGCTCTTCATTAGCAATGTATATCGGAATTCATTAGGTATATAGGAATTCATTAGGAATATAGGAATTCATTAGGAATATAGGAATTCATTAGGAATATAGGAATTCATTAGGAATATAGGAATTCATTAGGAATATAGGAATTCATTAGGTATATAGGAATTCATTAGGAATATAGGAATTCATTAGGAATATCGGAATTCATAAGGAATATGTATAGGAATTCATTAGGAATATCGGATTTCATTAGGAATATAGGAATTCATTAGGAATATCGGAATTCATAAGGAATATGTATAGGAATTCATTAGGAATATCGGATTTCATTAGGAATATTGGAATTCATAAGGAATATGTATAGGAATTCATTAGGAATATCGGAATTCAATAGGTATATTGGAATTCATTAGGAATATAGTAAATCATTCCATATTCGCTGTATGGAAATTTGTTTTGTGACGATTGATAGATGGATATTACTAAACAAAATAAAAACACATTTTCATTTTCTATAACTTTATACATATAATAATAAATGATATATGTTTTGAAATTCTATAACATTCGTTATACCTTTCATAAAAAATGGAAAGTCTTTGACTCAGTATATAAAAACTAGCTATATATAAAAATGACGTACAAGCTATTATGTTAATAAATTGAATGTAAAATCAACCTTATGGAAAACAAAATGGGAAACACATTCAGTAGAATAAAATATATATACTATAGCTGTCTAATTGAAAGTATTTGAAATCATCATTGTGAAAATATTTCTATTTAATTATCAATTTTGATGTTTCTTTATTATATGTATATTCATCCTTGATATTGATATAAAATACATACATAATCATGCAATGAATGCTATTTTCTTCTTTCCCCATCATTGAACTTTATCATGCATATTATACCACAAGGTTAGGTGTGGACACATGGTGGGCACAACACATACATCTATGATGTACATTCAATGTATGATATTATTAGATAATAATTATTCTGTTCTTTTTAATTTATCTATAAAATGGATTCACATTTGCTTTTATATTTTATCTAGCATATTATAAATGAAAAAAATTATATATTAAGATATTTAAATAAACAATTGTATTATTGTCAGATTTGGTTATATACTAAATTACTTATAATGTAAAGAAAAATATTTCACATTAATATTCCGATTGACATTTGAGGTGTCTATTATTCAATGAATATTCTACATATATCTTAAATATTTAATTAAAATACCTGCTCAGTTTTCTCTCATTTTAGAAATATTTCAACGTTTTCCCTGTTTATTAAAACTAGGGTAAGTTGCGAATTACTGGTCAGCACTACTTCTTCTGTCATATAAGAAAAAAACAATTTAAAAATTGTTATTATTTCATAGTGCTATCTAATAATCATTTTTATATAGTTTTTTCTTATATGAACGAAGATGTAGTACTGACCGATAATTCGGAACTTACCCTATTCGAAGATTAATCAAACGGGAAACCTTTAATAAAAATCTAATTAATTAGATCACAATTAATTTTTTGAATAATTAATAATATCACACTATAATGATTATAAAATATTTGCATTCAATTTATCAATTGGATCTATTTCATACAATTATTTAATTAATTAGTATAAATTTTTATTCTAAACGTGTTCCTATTTAAAATAATATGGGCTGGAGATATTGGAACATTGAAATAGGAATAAAATAATGCATTATTAGGTTATTATAGGCATTATTAGATTATTATAGGCATTATTAGATTATTATAGGCATTATTAGATTATTATAGGCATTATTAGGTTATTATAGGCATTATATGGGTATTATTAGGTTATTTTATGAACTATAAATGATCATTATTAGGCATATGTGATTGATATAGGCATCATATAATATATTATTATTTGATTATACATGTCTAATTTAATTAATACACGATATAGTCCACATTTATTTACTATACGTTTCATTCTGCTTTTTTAATAATTTATTGTTAATTGCATGTTTTCATGTCACTCATATTTTCTTAAAAAATATAAGATATTGTTTTCCAAATAAAATATTATATAAATTTTATACCAACTTGTTAATTTTCTTCACAAAACCTGGAAATATTTCCGACGAAAATTAAATGAAAAAAACAACATTTTTTTCAACAACATTTTTTCTTTTTAATACCCGAAACTCCTGGTAGAAAAAGCTTTTATTTGTACTATGCTAAAATGAAAGAACCAAGTTATAATCAGACGCAGCATATGAACTACAAAAAAAGTGTTGAAAGATTTCCATTTGTCGGTGAAAAGGTGCATTTCAACAGCAAAAAAGTCCTTATGAATTTTCTTACGCTGAAAACAAGTCCAGCCCATGCCTGTCTCCCATTGGCTCACGGAATTTACCCTCAAAGATCCAACCGTAGACTGGCCCACAACTGTACTTATCGATAACTTTTATTTCTGTTCATTTGTATTGAGCACTACTTTGAATAATCGATAGAGAACATTTCAATTCACTCATATAATTTCATTAGATTAACAATATCGAGCGATGGTTAACATTTTCATGGTGAGAAGTGGGCGGGGCATGTGCAGGTGTCTTTTTAGTCCGTGGCGCGTGCGCACTCTGCCCCGACTTTGTGAGTCCTGCGCACGTGCTACCACCTCATTGCAAGTGCGACTCTCACGAGGTGACAGTGTGACGTGCTAATCTCCTCACTCACAATTCGTGTCTTATATTCAAAGTGAAATAGTTTTTGTGGAATAAATTGTTTTTTTAGAATATAACTAATCGATCACAATGATACTGTACGGGAATCAAACTCTTACTCCTCTCACTAACTCCTCCGTCTCCTCATCTGCCTCCTCTTCCCCATCCTCATCTATATCCTCCCTCTCTTCCCCAGCCCCCCACTCCCCCATTGTTCCTATGGTGGGGGTAGCTGATATTTTCATTGGGGACACAAAGGATTTCAATAACCCCCTTTTACCGGGGGGTTTGCACCCTCTCTTAATATGTGAGTTGCTATCATTTAGAACTAATTCACTTAATCATCTAACACTATATCAACTACACTTAGCCTAATTGTTCTTATTTTGAAATTTATTTTTACAATTTTAATTTTAATTCAATTTTTCCATTCATTAAACATAAATTCGATCTCCTTCGTGATATAATCATAGTTTTATGAATGTTTTTTTTACTATATACTAGAACAGTACCTGTTATTGAATCTAAATTATATTCAAATGCAAATGTGTATTATGGATACACATATTTTGATTAAACAAAAAAAAACCATCTTTCGAATATCAAAATATAAATTTATTTTTTAAATAATAATGAATTGTCAATATTATTGTAGCCCTTAGTCAAGATACCTCTACAAATGATTTGTTTCTCCTTTTAACACAATCACTGCGTATCTGGATATAGCTGGTATTCCTTTGTTATATTAATGGTAGTTATATTAATAAATCCATATGTTGAAGAATAATCATTATATTAGTAATCATCAGCATTTAAAAAAAAATTGCATTCGGTACACGGGTGTCCCGATACGCAGCGATGTAATCCCACATATGGCCCGAAGCGCAGTGAACGTGTTAATATTTATTTTTTAATAAAAGGGTGACATACGGTATGAAGTGTATAAAACACAGGGGAAAATCTACGGTAATTTTGCGCCGCTATATAAAATTACAATTTTCTCACTACGCCCAAACTCAATTTTATACAATTGATTCAAGATTAGTTTGGTTTTTATTCCTGCTCATTATTTTATTCATTTTCAATTTTATTCTATTGAATAATATGTGTAATAACAGAATTTGACATTTTATGTTTAAGTCTACGGATAATGGTATCCATATTTGAGTTACTTTAATACGATTATTTTAATAACTTCTAGTTTGTAAACCTGTTTTAAATTTCAAATGACTAGTTCTATTTGGATATTTAACTTTCTAGTGTAATAGATTAGACACATATTACAGCAAAAAATTATCATAAATAAGTGTACTTATTATTTAAATTTAATGAATTGTCTAACCAATTAACACTTCATTTTTCTCTCTTTGTATTTAATATCCATAAACTTTTATCATTATTTATATCACAATATTTTTATTGCATATCTAATTATTTACTCATTCTTTTGCTTCCCATGTTAAATACATATAATCTAATCGACTGATACTATAACATAAAAAAATTTCATATGAAGATATCACATTTTCTATTTCAGTCAATAATGATAAAATCTAGAGAGAAAATTATGGTGGGACATCTGAAAATTTTCCCTACATAATCTTCTACCGCTCCACCATTATACACTATATAACTAATGTACAATGATATAATGTATAGTAATATTATACATTATGTTATTGTATCGAGATGTTATTGTATTAATATTGTTTTATATTCTAATTGTAACGAAACATTTTCGTGAAAAAAATATAATATAATAATTTAATGTATAATAATATACATTATATCACTATAACTAATTAATTTACCAATTTTTTCTTTTCTCTTTCCTTAGCTACCATACCAAAGTGTGCTGGCTGTTCAGAACCAATCCTCGATAGGTTTATCCTGAAGGTTCTAGATAGAACGTGGCACGCGAGGTGTCTCAAGTGTGGTGACTGCGGGGCTCAGTTGAGTGACAAATGCTTCTACAGAAACCAGCAGGTGTTCTGCAAAGAGGACTTCTTCAGGTGAGAAATTAACACTGGTAGGGTAAGGTCCGAATTATCGGACAATTGCACATTTTCGGTCACATAAGAAAAAAAGTTATTTACCTTTTATTTTTATTATACCAAATAACGTAAAAGTTAAATATAATTATTATATATTTTTTCTAATGCATCTGAAAATGTGGATTTGTCCGATAATTTAGACTTTTCTTTAGATTTTAAATACTTTGTAAATATCCAATTGAACAACCTAAGTCAGATTTTAGGTTTAATTAAATTTATTTATTTAATTCAATTTATTGAATACTGTAGAAATTACCGATAGATTTTATTTAATATATTATTACTAAAAATATTCAAACAGTGGTAGATTTTAATTTTTTAATGGACTATAGTTTTGAATAAAAAATTCTGGTTAATTTCATTTTCTCCTTAAATTTCGTACTGTCATTTATCAGAATTTTTTGTAAATATTGTGAATGTTATTTGAATATGCAAATTATTATTTATTTGGATTTGATATATTTTTAATAAGGAAAATTATGATTATTGAAGGGAATTTACTGAAATTTTCATTTTATAATAATTTAGATAAATTTATCATGCGAAGGAAGAAATTATGACATATCATAATCCATATCAAATACAATTTTATCAATTCACCATCGATATTATTATGAAATGAATAAACAAATTTACATTACATATCAATATCTAATGCAAAAATAACCTATATTATTTTTTTCCAACTCCAGACGGTTCGGTACAAAATGCGCTGGTTGCGAGCAAGGTATTCCGCCTACACAAGTAGTACGCAGGGCACAGGATAACGTCTACCACTTACACTGTTTCGCATGTATCCTATGTCAAAGACAGCTAAACACTGGTGACGAGTTCTACCTAATGGAAGACAACAAACTGGTGTGCAAGAATGACTATGAGCAGGCCAAGCAAAGAGGTATGTGGCAGTGCAACTGTTCACAATGCCTGATATTTGATATTTCTCCTCTTTCTCCAACGTTATTCAATGTTTTTTATATCTATTTAATATACCTCATTGCTTACCTTTAAGATCCTCTTTAGCTACATGCATTCATTGGTTATATATTGAAAATAATTGATTGATATGATGCATTTTTATTATGCTTAATTGCCTTGCATTACCACATGCATTAATGCTTTTCGAAGTTATTTTGTTTAGCATGATAATGCCTATAGCACATATAGCTTGTAATTAATCTAAATGCTTGAAAAATAAGGTAAGTTACGAGTTATTGGACGGTTCTATATTTTCGATCGTATAGGAAACAACTATATAATTAGAAATAAAAAATAACCTGTAAAATTAGGTATTAACGAGTTAAAATATGGAAAAAATATTAAAGACAATAAAAAAATGAGCTACATTGTTAAACTATATATATTTTTCTTATATAATCGAAAGTGTTCAACCGTCCAATAACTAGAAACTTTCCCTAATTATATATATTTGTCTTGAATGGCTTGTTTTTTTATTATTATTTGTTGAGACTTTAAATTGAGAACGTTCATGGAAATTCAAATAAAAAAAAACTAAAAATATTTTTCTAATTCCACTAGCGTTCAAATTTATTTCCGTTACCTATCCCTACAGCTTAAAGTTTGCTATTTTTGTAGTGTTTTCAGTGCATTATTTGCTTATAATTTGCACGATGGAGGTGGGTACAAGGGCATTAAATAGATAAATGTTCACTATATATCTACTTACTAAACACATCATAGTTATTATTATGTTCTTCATTTTTCTTTTTGATGCCAAGGTAAGGTTTCTACTTTCATCTCAATAATTATATAAAAAAAATATTCATTACTTTTTGGCACTATTAATACTGTGATATTATATAAAAAACAATATTCTGAAGTTTCCAATAACAATTTGCTGAAATTTGAGCTTTCTAATCAAAATCTATGTACTATTTTTATTATTCTATTATACTGCTTATATAATATCCACACATAGTCAAAAGGGGCGGAGCATTCTGCTTAGAGGCCCCGCCCACTAAAGCTTACATACATAGCTTCCTAAAATGTATGAATTAAAAAATATTACTTTTTCGATTTTTCAAGTTATAATTAGCAAAAATTTAAAAGCAATAAAACTTGCTCTTTATTTAATAATTCATTTTTTTAATCATATTTAAAATTATAAACTCTAAAATATCATGTTAAAATGACAATCAATTTATTGAAGTACTTGCTCTGTTTTTTTCACGTAATCAATAGGTAATTTCCACGTACTAACCTTACTACCCAGAGAGAAAGTTAAGTGGGGAAAATCTTCTATGGCCCCACCATAACTTTCTCTCCCGTAAACCTTTCTTTTCTTTTGGCAATGTGTAAGTGTGAGAGAGTGCATGAAGTTCTAGATTGAGTGAAGCATACATGTTAGTAGATGCTCTCTTGTTGACTTTCAAAACTGATATAATTACCTTGTCTATAGTTGGTGGAGACCTGGAGTGAATACACAATAGCAGATGTGACTCAGTAGTCGATAGCAAGATACAAAGATGTTCAATTCTCGAAAAGTGGCTATAGGAAGAATTTTTCCTGAGTATCAAGTCTTTTAAACTAATAAAAAACTCGTTGTTTTATTTTATATCCATGATACCTGCAGGTATCATGGATACAAATTAAAATAACAATTTAATGTTAAATTATAGAATTTTCTTATTAGTTGGAATGACTCGGTACAACGAAAAGATTCTTCCAGTACGCACTTCTTATCCAAAATGGAACATCTTTTTGTATCGAGCTATCGACTGCTGTGTCACACCTGCTATTATGTATTCACTCTATATTTATAATATATATCCTCCTTCTGCCTATATAATACACATGTAATAGCAATCTAGAAGTTAGCAGCCACACGTAACTTTAACTTCTTTAGTAGTGCTGTATTTGCTCACATAGTCTCATACTGGGTATTATCCACCCTTCATTGCCGGCTTAGAAGAAGACATGTGCAACAAGAGACCCAGGACAACCATCAGCGCAAGACAACTTGATAAGTTAAAGGTCGCCTACTCCGGGTGCTCCAAACCACCCCGGCACGTGCGTGAGCAGCTGGCTTCGGAAACTGGTCTAGACATGCGAGTTGTCCAAGTGTGGTTTCAGAACAGGTACGTCACCCAACACTAACCACACAAACAACACACAGAGAGGATGAATGGCTTGGATGAAAGGTTTTCAGTTTGGAAGGGAAGTGCGAGGATATTGGTAGATAATCAGATAATAATAATTGTAACCGTAATCTATCTAAGGTGAAATCCTGTCTTTGCGCCCTCCTTGCCCCCTCATCTTGCTCTACAAAGTCTTTTCGTTTAATTACCAATCGGTGAATGCCCCTAAAATTTTGCCTGTGTGTATTTATGTACATTTTGAATGTATGTTTGTGTGTATTAATTTTGCATGACTTTTATATATCCAAACTCTCTATTATATTCCAAATTTTATCTATTTCAAATTTTATCTCTCTTTTTCGATATTCTCTTTAAATGTTTAAATCCGGGTGTTCTCCTTTCCAACCAACTTTGAAAACACAATTCCATATCAAACTGCAAAATTCAAACTTGGTTTCAATGGCGCCCTTTTCTCAGATTTTCTCTCAGCATGCATGCAAGTTTGCAGGACTTTACTTAATTCTATACAATTTACATGAAATATATACTGATATATATACATTAATACCTTTAGACATTTATTATGAACTACTTTTTCCTTGACGGATTTGATAGACCTTGAGTCTGGTTATCACGATAAGTTTTAGCTGCGATTTGATACTTTATATCAAAAACGATCTAGTTTCAGTACATAATTTTTTTTAAAGTTAGAGAAAACTTGCATTTTTTTTAGATATTCTTCCATAAAAATACCAAACACTTTTATCATAATTAGACAATTAATTTAAAATGACGTACTTTCAGTAGATTTTAAATCTTTTAGGAGATCGGAAATTTAAAAAAAATCAAAATGGCGTACTTTGACCATATAATTAGGATTATTAAATTAAAAGAAGTCGTTAATTTTACATATAATGAAAGTTGACAAGAAATAATGAGCTGAAACTTATCGTGTTTTCCATTGGGGAAAAAGTGTTTGTTATTTTGTTACTCTAATGGAGTGTTGTCGCACAGACGGAGACGGGACAAACAAGCGACCCCGTACCACCATCTCTGCTCGTCAGTTAGAACAACTCAAACAGGCCTACAAAGACAGTCCCAAGCCAGC